>CP106728.1:39919319-40119319 GCA_025506655.1 Gossypium rotundifolium
AATCCGTGGTGTGGGCATCTCCTTAGGAGATCCTTGTATCTTTCAATGCATCATATAATGTTTCGTGTCATTACGCACAAAAGAAGATATGTCATTCCTAAATTTGGCCGTTTTGGTGGTGGAAAATACTTTAAAAGAAAATTTTCATCATTTGTCCCATGTTGTGATTGACCCTCGTGGTAACGAAGTTCAACCAACGCTTTACTTTATTCCTTAATGAAAAGGAAATAGCGAAGATGTATGGCATCATCGAAATGCCATTTATTTTGAAAGTATCACGTAACTCTAAGAAATTAGCTATATGAGTATTTGAATCTTCGATCCGCAATCCATCAAATTGAACAAACTGTTGAATCATTTGTATTGTGTTAGGTTTTAATTCAAAATTATTAGCAGCTATAGCAGGCCTAACAATACTAGATTCTACTCCTGTCAAATTAGGTTTAGCATAATCATACATAGTACGCAGAGCATTCTGATCTTGTGCATCAGGCGGATTATTTTCGGCCATCCCTTCAGTAGGATTGGATCTGTTTTGTTGTTCTTCTCTTTGGTAGTCTAGAGCTTGTCTAGTTTCTCTACGATTTACTGCGGACGGCGACTTCAATATCAACGTCGTATTCTAATGGTCCTCTAGGGTTTCTTCTAGTCATAAACTAGAGGTACCTTGCAAATTTAATAAAGAAAGAGGATTAGTAAAATTAGAAATTTAATAAAAATTAGAAATAATGGCTAAAGTAATAACAATAGAGCTTTCGTAATATTTTAGAATTATCTGGCAACGGCGCCAAAAACTTGATCGCTGCAAAATAGTCTAGTTTTAATATTTATAAAAGAGTGATCGAACCTGGAGACTGACTGCGACAACGATAGAGGCAAGTGCACCTATCGAACATTAGTATAGCTCAGGCAAGAATATCTTATCGAACCCAAGGAACATAAAAGTACTATTACTCACTTTCTTTTTATTATTTAGCCTTAAATATGGAGTGATAAATTAACTTATCTAAGACTAATGAAATACTTAAACTAAATGCAAAGACAAAAGAATAAACTGGGAAAAGACTTTGGAAAACTCAGTTGATAAAGACGATACCCTCGGGAAGAATCCACCTATGACTTCACTTATTATCTAACTTTCAATTCATATGATTTATCTTACTTAGCTTTATCCGTGAGACTCCTAACCTATATTAAACCTTCTCTCGGCGAATAACGTCTAACCTTAGGTTAATTAGTGGAACTCTCATTCTCTTATAATAACCCCTAAGGAAGCGATAAATCGATCAATGGACTCCTATATTCGATTTTACACTAATCGACAAAATCTCGTAACCCTATCTTTAGGCGCCGATCAACTCCGCTTAATTATGCTAGATCTACTCTTAGGCGGGGTCTATTCCTCCTCCACTTAAGCACATCGATTAAATTAAGCCATATAATTAAGAACAAACTAAGTATTTATCATATAAACCAATAAATCAAATAATAAAGTCCATCATAGGTTTCATCCCCTTCAGGTATCTGAGGGGTTTAGTTCATAATAAAATAAGAAAACATCTCAAGAGAAAAGATAAAACAAAACATAAGAAATCCCTAAAACCCCCTGAAGGAATTGAAGGAGAGATCCTCCGTCTTGAGTAGAATTTTGACTCTTCGAGATGGATCAACTGGCTATCTTCGAGTAATTCCCTAAACGAAGAAAACTCTACTAAAACCTCATGCCCTTGAATTGCTGCCTTGGATTGTTTATATAGACGTTTGGGATGCTTCACTTGGCTCCTAAGTACTCGTAATTTAAGTGAAATTCGTCCTAAGTGTTTTAGTGGACTTAGGATTGCGTTTCTTAGGCTCCAAGCATCCAATTTCGAGTGAAATTGCTCTTTTTCGCGGTAGGGGCATGGCCTTGACATGCCCGTGTAAATCGTGGTCCAGCCCGTGTCTCCATTCTGTTAATTTAGGCACGGCTATGACACGTCCGTGCAATATCTGGGTAGAGGCCGTGCTTCGGATCTGCCAATTGGGGCATGGTCGTATACATCAGGGTCAGGCCGTGTTAGGCTTTTTGTCGACGAGGCACAGTCATGTAAATCAGGGTGTAACCGTGTGCAAATCTAAATATTGGGGCACAACCGTGTGGCATGAAGTCCAGGCTGTGCCGACTTCTTGGGTTGGCCTATTTTGGTCCGTATTAAGCCCGTTTTACGTTCTTTTTATCCTTAGGTGTTCTCCTGAGCATAAGACATGAAAAGAAAGGATTAAGAGTACCTTTTTTACATAAATTAAGGATAAATTAATCCAAAAGCATACTAAATGTGGGATTAAAATATGTTACTTTTACGGTTTATCACTTATCAACAAGAGGAGTTGGAGCTCGTGGAACAGCAATAGTCTTTTCCATGAAACCTAGATGACATTTGTCCAATGCTCGATAAATCTTCAACATGGTCATCATGAGTTACAACCTTATGTTCCAAACGAACATAATCAAATGTTGATCTTCATTACTCAAATGCGCTCAATCCTTCCTAATCCAAATCTGCCTATGTTACAGCCTCCTTGTTCTATTTATTGGTTGAACAAGTTTAGTAACCAAGCTAAACTTCTTCTAATCTTGCATCATTTTAAAATAGTGGGGGTCTAATGTGTCTTTCTTACAATAATGGCATACAAATTATCCCTTCTCCTTGTAAAATATATGTTGCTATCTAGGTGTTCTTCCATTAACTATTGCAACATTAGATTAAGCCTTTCTTGTATTTCTCCTTCTTTGATCATTAGTCAACTTGTAACAATGAGATCTAACATGTCTGGTCTTTCCACAATAGTAACAAACATGTTTTCTATTCTTCTTTTTACTTGTCTTAAAAGAAAAAGCAACAACCATCTCATTAAAGTTAACAAAAATTGTAGGAGATTTAGGTTTCTTACCAAGTACATTACAATCAGGTTCGGATATCTCAATAGCTAAGATATTTCGGATCTCCTTGTAACATCCTGGATTTTGGGGGCTTTATTTTAAAGTATGTTAGGTGTGTATGCTATGCTTTGTTTGATGTTTGGATGTGTTTAGGGGTCCCGGGAAGGCTTGGGGTTAAGCCCAGCCTTCTGAAAATCTCTTTTAGGCACTTTAGAGGAGAGGTGGATGGGGTAGGCTTTATAAGGTATTGCTTGTGGTTAGTTGACACAAGAGTAGAGTTGGTGAAGTGGCAAGGAGGCGACACTTAATGTGCTTGAAGTGACGCCACAAGGAGAGGGAGCAGGTTCGAGTAGCATGAATTGTATTTTGGGGATTTATTTTGGCGTTAGGAGGGGAGGTGGTGGAGTTCAGCTAGGACACTTCATGGAGGGGTGTTGAATGAGTCAAAGAGTTTGAAATGAGTGGCTAGGAGTGTAATATCCTGACTTTGTGGGTCTATGCATTTGATGCGTTGCATGGCTAAATTAGTAGGTGGAGGCTTTGAGGTGTGGATTGGGCTCAGGTTTGGGCTTAAAACTTGGGTTAAATTGCTTATAAATAATGTTAGTGTATAAATTAAAAGTTAAGTGAGTATGTTTAGTAGAAAGTTGGGCTCGTGGCCCAAAGTTGGAGGTGCTATAAGTGGATATGTAGGTGACGTCACAAGGGGGAGAAGTTTGGGCCTAGTATGGCCACTTGGGCCCAAGTTAGTGGGTCAAATATTTGGCACTTCAAAGGGGAGGGGATGGACGGCACCTAGCTACAATTTTGGAGTGTTATTTCTTTTATTTTATGATTAAAAAGGGTGTTAATTAAGAGGGAAGAGGTGGATTTTAGGTGGCCTCTTTTAAAAGAGAGATAAAGATTGGGTTATCAAGATGGATAGAGGTTATCAGGAGGGACAGAGTTGGCTGAAATTCCAACTCTGAGTGTATGCTTGTGTATTGTCGAAATTTTGAAGCCTAGTGTTCATCTTTACCATTTGATTTCTTTTCTTTCTTTCTCATCTACTCTCTAGCAAAACCTCTCTACCATTTTCACCATTTCGCAACACCTTAAAACCTCACACTTCTCTTCTCTTTTGTTAAGGCCGAATCTCCCTCTTGTCACCAAGGCTGAATCGCATCAAATCTCAACCTTCTCACTTCTTCTTTTCACGATTCATCAAAAGCGAAAACACAATTGACCTTAGCGAATCTATATCTCTTTGCTATTTTTTAAGTGAAAAGTTCACTTCTTTGTCACCTTTTGAAACCGATTCTCTTCTAGTTATCTCTCAAAATTGAAAACCCTTCTCCTGTGGCTGAATCTCTCGGTAATCAAAGGGGATGGTTGATCAGTTGATGCAAGCTATTCGATCGGTTCTAATAGTGGGGTAAGGAACTCTTTGTCATTTCATCTTCTTTCCTATACCTTCAATTAAGTCGACACTAAGGAAACTAATCCCTTTTATTCCTTTGGTGAACTATGTAAGGGTCTTTCGATTCTTGTAGTTAACATTTGGAGAAGTGATCATTGGGATTTGAATATCCAAGGTAAGTGAAGTGTGATTTTAGGTCAAGGCCATTTACTTTGTTCATCAAATGTTAAAATCGAATCTAACATATACCACAGAGGATTTCAACATCTCCAAGGACAAGTGATATTTTCGGATTTAGACAATCAAGATCTTGAGTTTGGCTAAGCAATCTAGTGCTAGCCGATTGCAAGGGGGAATCATCACGAAGTTTCGGGATTTGGTTGGTAACCAAATCGACAGCAAGGAAAAAGGGGACTAGTGCATTAGATCAGGATTTTCGAGATTTTGATTAGATATACGAATAATCAGGTGTGTAGCCCTACACTAATTCCCCTTAGGTTGATAATATTAGATATGTGTTAATGAAAATATGAAAATATGGCTAAGGGTACCATCCAATGGTACAAGTGCGTTCAGGTACGTTACCCCTTTAACATTTGTAGATAATGTTTAATAACATTGATGTGAAAATATGTGGATTCCCGTTATGATTTTGGGGTAAGGTAAATTGCATGACAAATAGCATGTTTTGTATGTTGCATGGGCATATGGGTGATTATGTGAAAGGGAAGTGATCGGTGGTTCCTACCACAATATCTGTGACTCTATCACATTATCTGGTGACTATGTCACATATTATGAATCTGGTGACTCTGTCACATTATCCGGTGGCTATGCCACATTATAAGGCGATGTGCGATTGATTGCGTGACGCCTTGATGGTGTGTAGCGGATGGAGGGTCGATTTAGTAATCCCACGGTGTGATTGGTAGGTGCGGGTGATGTGTAGAGGATGGATTTCTAGGTGGGTTGGGTTGCATCATTGCCTATTATTATTATATGTGAAATGATATGTTTTATCGATTGGGAATCGTGATGGTTATTACACATGAGTGCATTGACTCACCCTTCGTGGGCTAACTTTTGCGAGATGGCACTCGATGAATGGACCGGCTTGGCGGGGAACTTAGAGATGGCCATGCACATCTCAAATTTTCGATTTTCTTATTAAGTTTATATCTATCTATTTTGGGTTACATTTTGATGTAATAAGGCCCTTATTATTAGCTGTTTAATTTTCTTTGCGTTTTAAATTTACGATACGATCTGAACAACATCAATTGATTTGAAACTCAATTACCTCGATTTTCAAGTTACAAAAAAAATAAACTCTAAAATTGGCATTTCTTTTAACTTGTAACTTTTGAAATATGAAATTATCGATTTAGTACAAAATTAAATTACAACTCGATTTTTAACTTGAGAACAACCCGAATCTATTTTTCTTCGAAACCATCGCGATTTTCAAAATGTCATACGAGACTTAACTATGCTTTGCTTAAGGAGCATGCCAGATCCGGTCAGGGCTTGTGGGCCAGGTTTAGGGTGTTTCAATTTGGTATCGAGCGATTTAAAACTTCGTACAATGGGCTTTTTGGGCCCAAAACGTTTTCTTTATTTGAAATTGAGGTTTACTAAAGAATGAGCGGGTTTTGGCATGGCTTTGAGTCTCCGCCTCAAGTCACGCTGTAAGTGCCCCTAACCCTTGTGTGATTTGTATGTGGGAATTATAGGGACGTAGATTAGTAGATTAGGAGTTATTGAACCCTAGGGTTAGCTTACTCCAACAATCAGAATTACATAAAATTTAAAGTCCAACCAAACAAACACATGGAGTGAGTCACCGAGTTAAGGGTGTGGTAATCAAGCGCATGTCTAGGATTGGATTCAAGGGAGCTTGGTATTTAAGCGATCCTAGTGACTCACGTCCTCTCCGTCGAATCCTACAGTGCGTGGTGACGGTTCACCCTAACCAAGAAGACTCAATCACAGGCTAAATTTGATAATTAAAATCGAAAGGGACCAGTCACTTTGTTTTGTACAAACCTAACATTAAACCTTGATTTGAAAAATGACCCAAATACCCTTGATTTGCAAATTGACCAAATTATCCCTAACTTGTAAAATTATTAAGATACCCACAGTATAGAAGGTTGCCAAGTACCCCGAATTAAAAACTTCCAAAATACCCTTATTTAAGTAAAATCATACGGAGCCATATTTTGTAAAATTACCGAAATACCCCTAGTTTGTAAAATTACAAAAATACCCTCAGTTTATAAAATTACCATATTACCCTTGAATCTTCTTACCAAGTATTCCTATTTTGCAAAATACCAAAAATCTCTATTTTGTGAAATTTTCAAATACCCTAATTTGGAAAATTACCAAAATTCCCTTATAAGACAAATTACGAAAATACCCTTGGGTAGTGGAGAACAACAACAATGACAACCACAACACTTTTCTGTAATGAACGCAAGTTCATGAATGCTAATGATTGGATGAATGAACTTGAGACTCTGTGTGTGTATGAATTTGAAATAACTACTTTTTTTTAGAACTATTAAACATAAGACTGATCGTGATAAATTAGTAGAACAAAAACTAATTCATAAAATTCTTAATCAGATAAATACACCTGAGAAAGATGAGTTCTAGGGGACGTGGTCGTAATGTGCGTGGCCGTGGTAGAGGCCGAATGACCGTGTCGGAACCCGTTAGGTCTGGTCAAGGGTCTGAGAATGAAATGCCACCACCACCAGCTGCTGGCGTTGAATATCAGGATCAGACGGGAGATGATGCAGTATCGCAAGTGATGCTGTGAGTACTTGAGAGGGTGGCTGGAGCAGGTGGAGGTATAAGAGCTTAGAAATCTATACCCGAGCGACTCGAGCTAATGGAGTGAGTTTTTCGTGGTATATCGGTGTGGCGCCTAATACTACCGTGAGTATTGGTTAGAGGTGACGAGTGAATTATGGATGATTTGGACTGTCTGTAGGAGAAACTAAAAGGGTAGTGTCGCTTCTCCGCGATGAGTCATATCAATGGTGGCTCACGGTTAGGGATGGTGCTACAGCAGATGATCTCACTTGGGAGTATTTTAAGGTAGCGTATCAGAAGAAGTATATTGGAACCAGGTATGTTGATCTGCGCAGAGGAAGGCGTTTCTAAAATGGTTCGGGGAATAAGTCCATAGTGGAGTATGAGGCATAATTCCTAAGATTGAGCCGATACGCTCGAGATATAGTGGCTACGGAGCATGAATGATGTGTCCGATTTGAGGATGGACTAAGGATGACCTGAGATTATTGATTGCCCCACGGCAGGAGAGGAGTTTCTTTGTGTTGGTAGAAAAGGCAAAGGTTCTTTGAAGGAGTTAAAGAGTCGTGAGACGAGAACACCGAGGAATAAGCAAAGAGAGGTTTGAATCATCGGGGTCATCAGGAATATCCAAAAGAGACCTAGAACGAATGGGTCATGAGGTTGACAAGTTACTACGAGAGGACGATCTGCACTTGTGCTCGGTGTGGAAAGATGCACTTGGGAGAGTGTTGGAAGAAGGCGGGAGGATGTTTCAAGTGTGGGTCCAAGGATCACATGATTAGGGATCATCCTATGAAAGCAGAGCGAGGCCGGCCAATAAGTCGTGGTCCTAATCGGTAGGAAGGTGTAGACAGACAACCACGGTGGGGTCGTGGTCCAGTGGCGAGAGGTAATGGTTACGAAGAGGTCGGGAACACCGAGAGGTGTTAGTAACACGAGGTGAGACAATGGGTCTAGTGTATCTGATTCATCGAAGGGAGGATGGTGATGCACCTGAGGTCATAACGGGTATGTTTCTTATCTCTGGATTGCCCTTTATTGCGTTGATAGATATTGGGTCAACTCATTCATACATTGCTAGTAAGGTGTCTAGAACTCTGCATGTGAACTCTGAAACTGTACCTAGGAAGATGACTGTACTTAGTCCTTTAGGGCAATCAGTAGCATTAGACAAACTCTTTAGGGCAGTACCTTTAGAAGTTCAGGGGGTACAATTTTCGGCTGACTTAATAGAGTTGCCATTTGAGGAGTTTGATCTAATCTTAGGCATGGATTGGTTAGTGAAGTACCATGCGAATGTGGATTGTCTTTGCTAAGCGCGTGTCGTTAAGAACTCCTAACGACAAAGAAGTTGTGGTGATGGGCGAGGCGAAATTGCTTGTCAAATGTGGTATCGCCCTTAAAGCGAAGAAGATGGTGAGAAAAGGGTGTGTAGCTTTTCCGATGTTGATCGGTGCCTTGGAGGCTAAGGAAGCGGTATGGGAGGAGTTAGAACGAAGGGAATTTGTGGATGTCTTTTGAGGATGCCTGCCAGTTACCCCGGATAGGGAGGTAGAGTTCGATATTGACTTATTCTTTGAGTGCACTCCTGTCAATTGCTCCATCTTGAATGGCACCAAAGGAGCTAGTAGAGCTCAAGGCCCAGATCTAAGAGTTACTCGATCGTGGGTTTATTTGACCTAGTGTGTCTCCATGGGGAGCACCGGTCCTATTTGTGAAGAAGAAGGACGGGACTATGCACATGTGCATAGATTACCGGCAGTTGAATAAGCTGACCATCAAGAACAAGTATCCATTGCCAAGGATAGATGACTTGTTCGATCAGCTTAAGGGGGCCGCAGTATTTTCGAAGATAGATCTAAGGTTAGGATATCATCAGCTTAAGGTGAAGGAGGCTGATATCCATAAGACAGCTTTTCGGACAAGGTACGGGCATTATGAGTTCTTGGTAATGCCGTTTGGATTGACAAACGCCCCAGTCATATTCATGGACATGATGAACCGGGTTTTTCAACCCTACCTGGACCGGTTCGTTGTTGTGTTCATAGACGATATCCTAGTGTATTCCAAGTCTGAGGAAGAACACGATGAGCATCTTCGGGTTGTGTTACAAGTGTTAAGGGAGGAAAAGCTTTATGCCAAGTTCAGCAAGTGCGAATTTTGGCTGAAGAAAGTTATATTCTTAGGGCATGTGGTGTCTGCCGAAGGAATAAGGGTGGATCCTCGGAAGATTGAGGCAGTATTGGATTGGAAACCACCAAAGTCTGTGGAGAAAGTTTGTAGTTTCTTGGGATTAGCAGGCTACTACAGGAGATTTGTTGAGGGATTCTCGTCGATAGCAGCACCTTTGACAAAGTTGTTGAGAAAGGAGGTACCTTTCGTATGGGCGGATAAGTAGCAGGAGAGTTTTGAGAAGCTTAAGAAGGTATTAACAAAGGTTCCAGTTTTGATTCAGCCTGAAGCAGGAAAGGACTATGTGGTATATTGTGATGCTTCCCATACAGGATTAGGATGTGTCCTTATGCAAGATGGGAAGGTGGTCGCTTATGCGTCTTGGCAATTAAGGCCACATGAGGTTAACTATCCGACACATGATCTAGAGTTAGCGGTGGTGGTATTCGCTCTTAAGGTGTGGAGGCATTACTTATATAGAGAGAGGCCGGTGATCTACACAGACCACAAGAGCCTAAAGTATTTACTGACTCAGAAGAAGTTGAATTTGAGACAGCGTAGGTGGGTGGAGTTGTTGAAAGATTACGATTGCTCAATAGAGTATCACCCGGGCAAGGCGAATGTTGTGGCGGATGCCCTACGTTGGAAAGAAGTGTCAGAGTTAAGGGCGATGTTTGCACATTTGAGCCTCTATGATGATAAAAGCTTGCTAGCGGAATTACAAGTGAAGCTGACGTGGCTAGGTCAGGTTAAGGAGAAACAATTGTTAGATGGTGAACTAAGTGCTAAGCTGCTACAAGTACAAAGTGGGGAATTGGAAAATTTTGGTGCAAACGGTGATGGAGTGCTGTGTTTTAGGGGCAAGGTCTGTATGCCAAAGGATGAGGAGTTAAGGCAAAGAATTCTTCAAGAATCGCATAGTATCGGTTGACGAAGTCTGTACATTTTATACCAGTGCAGGTTGACTATTCGTTGCAGAAATTGGCAAAGTTGTATGTAGCAGAAATCGTGAGGCTGCACGGAGTGCTGGTGTCGATTATCTCAGATAGGGATCTGAGGTTTACGTCTCGATTTTGGAAGGCGCTACATCAAGCTTTGGGCACCGAGTTGGATTCGATCGACATTCCATCCATGATCGAGCAGTCAATCTGAGCGGGTAATTCAAGTCCTGGAGGATATGTTGAGGGGTTGCATGATAGACTTCAGAGGGAGTTGGGAGGAGTTCTTGCCTTTAGCAGAATTTGCGTACAATAATAGCTATCAGGTGAGTATTCAGATGGCACCGTACGAAGTGCTGTATGGACAGAAGTGTCGCACTCCTACATGTTGGATGAAATTGGGAGAACGTCAGGTTTTGGGTCCAGAGATTGTGGCAGAATTCGAAGAAAAGGTTAAAGTAATTCAGACTTGGTTGAAGGAGGCATCCGATCGGCAAAAGTCATACGCAGATCTTAAGCGGAAGGAGATTGAGTTTCTTGTGGGAGATTATGTGTTTCTAAAAGTTTCAGTGGAAGAAGGTGATGAGATTTGGTCGAAGGAAAGTTAAGTCCTGTGTTTATAGGACCTTATCGGTGTTGAAGCGGGTTGGACTAGTAGCGTATCGATTAGATTTACCTTGAGTTGGAGCGGATACACAATGTGTTTCACATTTCGATGCTACGTCGTTCTGATCGAGATCCATCTCACGTGATACCGGTTGAGGAGGTGGAGCCGAGACGGATCATCCCTATGAGGAAGAGCCGATTCAGTCTTGGAGCGAGATGTGAAGGTGCTTGAGAAATTGGTCCTCTAGTCAAAGTGTTATTGCATAACCATGGATTGGAAGAAGCCTCGTGGAAGCGGAGGAAGCGATCGACGACAATACCCTCACTTATTCTAGCAGTAAATTTCGAGGTCGAAATTTATTTTAAAGGGTAGAACTATAATATCGACTTTGTGGAGTGCATGCATTTGATCGTTGCATGGCTAAATTAGTAGGTGATGGCTTTGAGGTGTGGATTGGGCTCGGTTTGGGCTTAAAACTTGGGTTAAATTGCTTATAAATAATGTTAGTGTATAAATTAAAAGTTAAGTAAGTATGTTTAGTAGCAAGTTGGGCTCGTGGCCCAAAGTTGGAGGTGCCATAAGTGGATATGTAGGTGGCATCACAAGGGGGAGAAGTTTGGGCCTAGTATGGCTGCTTGGGCCCAAGTTAGTGGGTCAAATATTTGGCACTTCAAAGGGGAGGGGATGGACGGCACCTAGCTACAATTTTGGAGTGTTATTTCTTTTATTTTATGATTAAAAGGGTGTTAATTAAGAGGGAAGAGGTGGATTTTAGGTGGCCTCTTTTAAAGAGAGATAAAGATTGGGTTATCAAGATGGATAGAGGTTATCGGGAGGGAGAGAGTTGGCTGAAATTCCAACTCGAGTGTATCTTCAGATTGCGAAATTTTGAAGCCTAGTGTTCATCTTTACCATTTGATTTCTTTTCTTTCTTTCTCATCTACTCTCTGGCCAAACCTCTCTACCATTTTTCACTATTGCCGCAACACCTTAAAACCTCACACTTCTCTTCTCTTTTGTTAAGGCCGAATCTCCCTCTTGTCACCAAGGCTGAATCGCATCAAATCTCAACCTTCTCGCTTCTTCTTTTCACGATTCATCAAAAGCCTAACACACAATTGACTTTAGCCGAATCTATATCTCTTTGCTATTTTTTTTAAAGCCTAAAATTTCACTTCTTTGTCACCTTTTGAAACCGATTCTCTTCTAGTTATCTCTCAAAACCAAAAACCCTTCTCCTATGGCCGAATCTCTCAGTAATCAAAGGGGGTGGTTGATCAGTTGATGCAAGCTATTCGATCGGTTCTAATAGTGGGGTAAGGAACTCTTTGTCATTTGATCTTCTTTCCTATACCTTCAATTAAGTCGACACTAAGGAAACTAATCCCTTTTATTCCTTTGGCCGAACTATGTAAGGGGTCTTTCGGGATTCTTGTAGTTAACGTTTGGAGAAGTGATTATTCGGGATTTGAATATCCAAGGTAAGTGAAGTGTGATTTTAGGTCGAAGGCCATTTACTTTGTTCATCAAATGTTAGAATCGAATCTAACATATACCCTGTAGGGATTTCGACATCTCCAAGGACAAGTGATATTTTCGGGATTTAGACAATCAAGATCTTCAAGATTTGGCTAAGCAATCTAGTGCCTAGCCGATTGCAAGGGGGGAATCATCACGAAGTTTCGGGATTTGGTTGGTAACCAAATTGGCAGTAAGGAAAAAGGGCATTAGTGCGTTAGATCGGGATTTTCGGGATTTTGATTAGATCTACGAATAATCAGGTGTGTAGCCCTACACTAATTCCCCTTAGGTTGATAATATTAGATATGTGTTAATGAAAATATGAAAATATGGCTAAGGGTACCATCCAATGGTACTTGTGCATTCAGGTACGTTACCCCTTTAACATTTGTAGATAATGTTTAATAACATTGATGTGAAAATATGTGGATTCTTGTTATGATTTTGGGGTAAGGTAAATTGCATGACAAATAGCATGTTTTTGTATGTTGCATGGGCATATGGGTGATTATGTGAAAGGGGAAGTGATCTGGTGGTTCCTACCACAATATCTGGTGACTCTGTCACATTATCTGGTGACTACGTCACATATTATGAATCTGGTGACTCTGTCACATTATCTGGTGGCTATGCCACATTATATGGGTGATGTGTAGTTGACTACAGTGACTGCCTTCGATGGTGTGTAGCGGATGGAGGGTCGATTTAGTAATCTCCACGGTGTGAATGGTAGGTACGGGTGATGTGTAGAGGGTGGATTTCTAGGTGGGTGGGTTGCATAATTGCCTATTATTTTTATATGTGAAATGATATGTTTTATCAATTGGGAATCTGTGATGGTTGTTACACACTAAGTCTGTTGACTCACCCTTCGTGGGCTAACTTTTTGCAGATGGCACTCAGTGAATGGACCGGGTCGGTAGGAACTTAGAGGTGGCCATGCACAGCTCAAATTTTCAGTTTTCTTATTAAGTTTATATCTATCTATTTTGGGTTACATTTTGATGTAATAAGGCCCTTATTACTTAACTGTTTAATTTTCTTTGCGTTTTAAATTTTTGATACGATACGAACATCATCAATTGATTTGAAACTCAATTACCTATGGTTTTTCAAGTTACAAAAAAAAATAAACTCTAAAATTCGGTATTTCTTTTAACTTGTAACTTTTGAAATATGAAATTATCGATTTAGTACAAAATTAAATTACAACTCGATTTTTAACTTGAGAACAACCCGAATCTATTTTTCTTCGAAACCACCGCGATTTTTAAAATGTCATATGAGACTTAACTATGCTTTGCTTAAGGAGCATGCCAGATCAGCTCAGGGCTTGTGGGCCGATTTTGGGGTGTTTCAAGAAGGTAGTAGGGGGATTTGAATTGGTCAATTGTTTCAAACGGGTGAATGGGAGTAAAAGTAGGAGATAATCAATGGAGGAGTGGCTTGTTGGGTTGTTGGCCGAAATTTAATTGTTGGAAGGGGGAGAATCTCAGTTTTGTGTTAGGTGAGGAGTGTGCCGAAAAAGCTTTTGGGGGTCTTGAGTTTCTTTTTGTTTCTCTTAAGTGAATTCGGTCATTGAGGGCGTGTGGAGTGCCGATTATGCAAAAAACCTTTTGGAGCTATTTTGTTTTCTTTTCTTTTTGAGTCCCTATTCCTTGTGTGCCAAAATTGCTAGCAACTTTTCTTCTTTTCTTCTTTGAATCTTTGGCCGAATTTGAGAAGACCAATCATACATTTCTTTGCTTCAATTTCTCTTTAGCCGAACCTTAGTCCATTCTTTCCATTCTCTTTCTTTTTCCTCTAAGCCAAAACCATCTAAGCCTTGCCGAAACTCTTCTTTCTCTTTTCCATTTGTTTTGTCTTCACAACCGAAAGCACTTAATCACATCCTAGTATTTTATCTTCTATCTCTATTTCTCTTCTTAAGCGAAAACCATAGTTCGTCTTCTTCAACGCCTTGTTTTTCTTCTATCTTAGCCGAGTAGCCTTGTGGTCTATTGGATCGATTTCACCCTACTGCGAGATCATTGAAGGTAAGATTCTCTCTTTTGGTTTTCTTCTTGAACACTCCCGTATGTTCTTTCTTTTCCCTGGTGAAGCCGAACTTGCCTTATTAATAACTAAATCTGATTCTTTCCCTCTATACCTGTTAGCCGAATACTGTGAAGCAAGGTGTTAGGAATCTGCTCCGGATCTCTTTATCGGTTTGGTTGTTCAGGTAAGAGAGACTCTGTTGTTGTCTCTTGTTCTTCTTTCGGTCTGTGGTAACCAAAGCCAAATGGCTACTTGGTCTAGTGTTACAATTGGATTAACTCCTTTTCATTTATCTTCTTCTCTCGTTGAAATTTGCTTATTAGGAAATATCTTTAGCCGAACCATTTGAGCTCCAAATCTGAGGATCTGCCAATCTCCGAATCCCATCTCTCTATTCAGGATCTTAAGGTAAGGGGTTATCTAGTGAATCTCGATTATTTATTTCTTTCGATCATGATATACCTTAACCCGATCTTCTGACCAAGACTTCTTCCATGGAATCACATGCCAGCCAGGCAGAGGAGGGGTTGGACTCATGATCCCTACCCCTAAGTTTAAGAAGCGGTACGTGTCGGTGCTTCGTGACTAGCCACCGGTTGTGGGTCGCTTCGAGAGGATAAACAAATCGTTGATCCCTACAAGTCAAGGTGTTAACGAGATCGATAGCATAATTCTTCGTGTTTACGGTGTGTAATTTCCACACCATCTTTATGCGTTATTAATTTGATTATGTATGTGGGTTGATAAGCCAAAAGCGCAGAATAGCCATTTTATACCCTTAAAGGGTAAAGTTAAATGACACCAAATACGTTCATTCTCTGAGTATCTTGAATAATGATTGTCGAATATAATTACGTGTATACATGAACATCTTGAGTATGCCATGGGATAGTATATGATATGTTGCATTCATTGATCGCATGTTGCATGGGCATGGGGATATGATTATGTTAAAAGGCGGTGTTTGGTGGTTACGCCACATACTTGATAACTTTTGTCACATTGTTAATTGGTGGCTCTACCACATACTCCGGTGACTCGTCACATTATGATTTGGTGGCTAGGCCACATATTAAGGCGATGAGCGGTGGTGCAAACTACCATCGATGGTGCGTAGCGGATAGAGGGCTGATTGTAGAAATCCCCACTGGTGTGATTGGTAGGAACGGGTGGTGTGTAGCAGATGGAAATTTAGGTTGGGCTGGGTTATGCATCATTGTGCATTTGAAATCATTATCTTTGTGTTATAGAGCTAAGGCCCAAGATTTGATTTTGTAAGGGTTTAGCCAAAGTGGGCGTAAAAAGAGGCTAAGTTGCCGGATAGTAAGTTGATGGGCTAGGGCGATAATGGTATAGGAAATTGCTGCTGAGTCTTTCGACTCACCCTCGTTGCTTAACATTTTGCGGGTAATAAATAGCGCAATGGATCGGGCTGGAGAGGACTACAAGGTGGCCATGCACGGTTTCTTCTTTTTTTAGAACTTTATTTTATCTTCAAATTTCTGGGATTTTATGTTGTAATAAGGTCACTATTAATCTGGTTTAAATATTCGATTTAAAGTTTTAGGCGCTACACATTAGTTAATTAATATGATGTTTTCACCTAAACACGAACAAAGTTTTTCATTCGACTTAGCTAACGACTCTCTTCTACAAATGGATTTTCTTTCGGCAAATTATCTAGCCTGATGAGGTGTAACAGCACGTGTTTTCAAAAGTCACCTAAGCACTAAGAATCGACGATTTAAATTATAACCTAAAAGAACAGTGAGTTCTCATTTGAAACATTAGACTAAGGATAATAACTGGGTGATTTCCAAAGTTCACGAAATTTTATAAAACTACTTCCCAGTGACATACCAGATCTGGTCGTGATGTTTGGACTGGGTTTGGGGTGTTACACACCCAATAGCTAAGATATCTTCACTTAGCCTTTCATATTTTTTAAGAAAGGATTTCGCATCATTTAACTCTTACTCGGTTGCTTTCAAATTTACATCGGTTTTAGCAATCATCTCATTTTTTTCTTGATAGTACCAACAAGCATCTCGTTAACCTTTCTAAGATCAATAATTACATCATCTTTCTATTTAACCACGGTTTGAGCCTTTACATAACGACCTAATTTTGGTGAGTGTCGAAAATGGTGATATGAGATCACTAAATCGGCGGTAAGATTGAATAAGATAGTAATTTAATATTTATGAGCCAAGTGAGAATTTAGAAGAATTTGTGGATTGGTGAATTTGGTGAATTAAAAGAATTTATTAGGTCAAACGGGTCAAAAATGAGGTATCGAGACCTCAAATTTGAAAAAGAGCCATAAAAATATTTTTAGAAATATTTATGGAGTGTTATTAAGTTAGCATTAAAGTTTGGTTGAGAAATTTAAATGTTTGGGTAGTCAATCAAATAAAAAGGACTAAATTGTAACAAATGCAAAATTGCTAGAAGAATTAAATAGCTCAAGTGTTAAAAGAAAGAGGATTTATAGGGCAATTAAACCTAAAAGTGAGAAGGTTGGACGGCAAAGGCAAGGGAATCAGCAGAAGATAAGGGAAATAAGGGCAAAATTGGAAATTGTGTAATTTTAACATGTTTAGTAAAGATAAGATTGAAAAGAATCTAGATAGATCTTCACACTATCTCAGCCAAAACGCCATAAGAGTTCTAGAGAAAGCTTATTTTCATACTTTTACATCCTGTGAGTTTAATTCTTACTTTTTCTTGATAATTTTTATGTTTTTATGACTTTTACAACTAGATCCACTTATAAAATTCATTAGTTTTTGATTTGGTGGGTAAAATTAGAAGTTACCCTGGCTGAATAATGGAAGTTTATGATGAATTATTATGAAAATTAAATTCTAATTTCATATTAAGGTGGTTTTATTAAGTGATTTTGATAGGAAATGGTACTTAGGACCTAATTGTGAAAAAGTTGTGAATTAGAGGTTGGTGTTGAAATTCAGAATATTAAAGGTTGTAAAATAGTTTGTTATGATATAATAAAGTGTTGATTGAGAAAAATTAGTTCAATTGATGGCTGAATTGAGCGGGGACTAAATTGTAAAACTATAAATTTTAGGGTAAAAGTGCAATTTCAAAATTGAAGAGCATAATTTATGAAGTGAAATAGAAATGAAATATATGCTGATGAGTGAAAATGTTTTACATTATAGATCAAGAAACCAAAGAAGAAAGAGGAAAAGAAAAAGTTGCGAGTAGTCCCTAAATTTCAAAATCTTCTACAAATCGGTAGGGTAAGTTCATATGGTTGAATTTATATGTTTATTTGTAAAGGATTGAATGATATAATGTGCTATTAAATATGAATTTGTTGTGGAGTTATGAAAAATTATGATAAAATAAAATGAATAAATCGGTAATTCAAATTAGAAAAAGCGCGAAATTGAAATGCGTTAAGTATCGTGACATGTGATGAATTGACGGATAAGACAGTGGTTAATCCATGGCAAAGTATGAAATGTAGGTATGGCATCATCCATACCGAGTTGTGAAATGTAGGTATGGTATCATCCATCTTGAGTTGTGAATTGTAGGTATGGTATTAACCATACTTAGTTAAGAAATGTAGGTATGGTATCATCCATCTTGAGTTATGAAAGCGTGGCCTTTGAACAACGACGTACTCAAATTAAATAAGGCGTTTCCTAATTTGATAAAAAGTAAAATAAAATGAGTGAATCAAATGGAAGAGATTGAGTAGTTGTTAATGTTGAGCTCAACTATGTGAAGTATTTTAACAATGGTTGTGAATGGCGGGAACTTTAGTAAATGTTTTGTTATTGTTTTGGAAATATTATGTGTGGTAAGCTACTTTTAAACCTATGAACTTACTAAGCTTCATTAAGCTTACTTGTGTGTGCTTGGTATTTTTTTAACGTAGATTGAACTAAAGAGAAGTTGGTAGATCGGATCATCACAAAGAAAGCTCACTATCGAGATCAATTACGGTAGCTTTTTTATGTTTAAATATTTATATGGCATGTATAGAGTTAAAATGAGATGGAGTAAAGATGTTATAAACTAGTTAACAATATTTTGTAATGAAACAGTTTTTGAATTACAGCAGTGACGTGATTTTGAAAAATCACCAAAAATAGAAGAAATGGAATTAGAAAGTGAATAAGATATATAATTGAAGCTTATTGAGTCTATTTTGGCATAAAAGAAATATAACAAATAAATTATTCTTATGTTTTGAGATATTTGAATTTTGTGAGACTAGTTTAGAATGATTAAGTGATCCCTGTTCTGTCTTTGAAAAATCAATAGAATTTATACAAAAATAATTGTGGGATATAGTTTATATTCAAGGAATCCTGAATGATTCTATTTTCAAATGAAATAAATAAGAAGGTCATATGAATTCTGTATGAAGAGAAATTTGATTCGTAGTGAAGAGAGTCAGAAAAGTCAAATAGTAAAATAGGGAAACTTTGATGAATAAACTGTACTAATTGGCCACATGAAAAATTCTGTAAAAATTATAGTAAAAATATATGTTAGTCTAGTTTCAGGAAAAATTAACAGATCTAAATTTGGAGTTCTGTAGCTCCAGATATAAATAATTTAGTGACTATGACGCAGATGGACAATTTTAAATTTTATCTTAAATTAGTAGTTGAGTCTAGTAATGCCTCGTGCTCGACTCGACAGCGGTTTCGGGTAAGGGTGTTACATTTATTGGTATCGAGCTTTGGTTTAGGCGATTCTTGGAGCGAATGTGATGTATAAATTGTTTAGAAATACATGCCATATAAATCTGTGATAGTGGGATGTGAATGATCCGATCTAACTATTAATTTTGTTATAGATTGTAAACATATACGATGGACAGGGGTGCTTGATCATGAAGAGGAAGTTAATAGTAGAGTATAGACTTACGGCGAGGGAACAAGTAATAATGTTCCAATTTCTTTGATGAGAGAGAAGAACTTAAAATTTGATTTACGGGTAATGAATCGGTGGTTTAGTGAAACAATACAAGGAAGAAGTCAGGCACAACAACCTCCTCCTCCCCCAACTGTAACCCCAGTTACAACCCCAGTTGTTCCTCCTTTACTAGATGAATCTAGCAAAAGAACACTGATTGAGAAACTCAAAAAGTTCGGAGCTGAAGAATTTAGAGGAAGATCGGACGATGATCCAGTTAAAGCAGAGTATTGGTTAAAAAGCTTGCAAAGAGTTTTTAAACGGATGATGTGTTCTCCGGAGAACTATTTGAGGTGTGCGATTTCATTACTAAAAGAAGAAGCGTATAATTGGTGGGAAACCATTGAGGTAGTGGTACCTGCAGATAAACTTACCTGGGAATTTTTCCAAAATGAGTTTAGAAAAAAGTATGTGGGAAGGAGATATTTAGATAAAAAGAAGAGGGAATTCCTTGATCTTCGACAAGGGAATAAAACAGTGGCTGAATATGAAAGAGAATTTGTGTATCTCAGTAGGTATGCTCGGGATGTTGTACCGACAGAGGAAAAAATGTGCATTAGATTTGAAGAAGGGCTTAATGATGAAATCAGAATGATGATTGGAGGCACAGAGATTCGAGAATTTGTGGTTTTGTCTGATCGAGCTCAAAAGATGGAAGAAGTGTATAACAGAAAGATGCAAAGAGAAAGAAAAGGTAAAGAAGTATATAAAAGAAGTTTCTCTAGACCAACTTGACTTTTCCATAAAAAGTTTAGAGATGATTTTAGTCAATCATTTACAATTCGAGCAATAGAATAAAAGTAAAACAACTCAAAGAGATGTCGGAGTGACTAATAAACCAGCAGCTAGTACTGGTAGTGTGCAAAATATTTGGAGACTTAGATGCAAAAATTGTGGTAGATTTCATATTGGTGAATGTTGGGGAAGAATCGGAGCTTGCTATAGATGTGGTGGAACTGATCATTTTATTCGGGACTGTCCTCAGTCATTAAAAGAAAATAAAGAACAAGGCAAGAAGCAAACAAATACTTCTCAAAAAAGTAGACGTTCGGGTCAAAGTAGTGTTGCTGAGACTGCTCGTTCGGGAATGAGAGATACTATAGCCCGATCAGAAACAAGGGCACCTGCACGTACATATGCTATTCGGGCAAGAGAGGAAGCTTCTGCTCCAGATGTAGTAGCTGGTATTTTCCATCTTTTTAATGATTCTATGTATACTTTAATTATCTTGGATCTACGCATTCATATATTTGCACTGCATTAGTGTCAGAAAAGAAAATGACAGTTGAGTCCACTGACTTTGATCTGCAAGTCACTAAACCGTTAGGGCAAAGTGTGTTAGTTAATTTAATATGTCGGAAGTGTCCACTGAAAATACATGGCCGTGAATTCTCTGCTGATTTAATGTTGTTACCTTTTCAAGAATTTGATGTTATTCTTGGGATGGATTGGTTGATTAAACACGATGCCATAGTGAATTGTAGAGAAAAACAGGTTGATTTAAAATGTCAGACAGGGGAAATAGTTTCAGCTGAGTTTGGAGATCAAAAGAATGATGTCAGAACTATTTCAGCCATTACAGCTCAAAAATTGATTCGGAAGGGTAATGAAGCATTTTTAGCTTATATTCTTGATACTCGGGGTTCTGAAATGAAGATGGAACAATTGCCAGTTGTTAATGAGTTTACTGATGTGTTTCTTGAGGAATTATCTGGTTTACCCCCAGATCGTGAGGTTAAATTCGTAATTGATGTAATTTCAGGTAAAACTCCGATATCAATAGCACCGTAAAGAATGGCACCAGCTGAGTTAAAAGAGTTGAAGACGCAATTGCAAGAGTTATTGGATAAGGGGTTCATCAGACCGAGTACATCACCTTGGGGCGCATCTGTTTTATTTGTGAAAAAGAAAGATGGCTCGTTGCGATTGTGTATTGATTACGAGTGGTGAACAAGGTAACAATTAAAAATAAATATCCATTACCTCGTATCGATGATTTATTTGATCAATTGAAAGGTGCTACAGTGTTTTCAAAGATAGACCTTAGATTTAGGTATTATCAACTGAAGGTTAAAGAGAGTGATGTGCCAAAGACTGCTTTTCGAACTCGGTATGGTCACTCACAATTTACGGTAATGCCTTTTGGTTTAACAAATGCCCCTGTTGCATTTATGGATTTAATGAATTGGATTTTTCAGCCTTATTTGGATAGATTTGTGGTGTTATTTATTGATGACATATTGGTCTATTCAAAGGCAGTCGAAACATGCACAACACTTGAGAATTGTATTACGGACTTTGAGAGAAAGCGATTATATGCAAAATTTAGTAAATGTGAGTTTTGGCTTCATGAAGTTGGATTTACAGGTCACATTGTATCAGCTGAAGGAATTCGTGTGGATTCAAGTAAAGTTTCAGCAGTGGTGAATTGGAAAACACCGAAGAATGTAACTGAAGTGTGAAGTTTTCTGGGACTAGCAGGGTATTATCGCCGTTTTGTAAAGAAATTTTCCATGATTGCTTCACCAATGACTCGTTTATTACACAAGAATGTTGAGTTTGTGTGGTCGATGAATGTCAATGAGCTTTGACCAATTAAAGAAAATGTTATGAAGCTCAATTTTGACTCAACGAATTAGGTATCCGTATATTGTATCTGATGATGCATCTTTAAATAGTTTTGGTTGTGTGTTAATGCGATCGGGAAAGGTAGTGGCTTATGCTTCACGGCAATTAAAACCACATGAAAAGAATTACCTTACACATGATCTTGAATTAGCTGCAATTGTTTTTGCTTTAAAATTTGGAACACTATTTATATGGTGAGAAGTGTTATATCTACGGATCACAAAAGTCTAAAATACTTAATGACTCGGAAGAATTGAACTTAAGGCAGAGGCGATGGTTAGAGTTCTTTGAAAGATTATGATTTGGTTATTGACTACTATCCAGGAAAAGCTAATGTAGTTGCTGATGCACTTAGTCGAAAGTCATCATTGTTTGCACTTCGGTTAATGAATGCTCATTTGGGTCTTAATGAAGAAGGTGTTGCATTAATAGGATTGAAAGTGAAACCCATGTTTCTTCAACAAATTCAGAAACTGCAGAATGAAGACCCGAAATTGGTATTTAAATGACAAATGGTTCGAGATAATTTAGATTCAGAGTTCAGCATTGATGATGAAGGTATGTTGCGTTATCATAACAGAATTTGTGTTCCAAACAATTCTGATTTGAAGAATAATATTCTTTCTGAAGCACATAATAGTATGTATTCTATTCACCGAGGCGATCGATTTGAAAAAGATATATTGGTGGCTGGTATGAAAAGAAATTTAAATTTGTTGCAAAATGTTTGATTTGCCGACAAGTTAAAGCGAGCATCAAGTGCCAAGCGGTTTATTACAACCCATTATGATTCACGAATGGAAGTGGGAGAGTGTTACAATGGATTTTGTGTTAGGATTGCCTATGACTCCAAGAAAGAAAGATTTGATATGGATGATTGTTGATAGATTGACAAAGTCGACACACTTTATTCGGTCGAGCAGTTTTTCACTTGAGAAGTTAGCGAATTGTATGTGTGTGAGATTGTGAGACTACATGGAGTTCCGATATCTATCATTTGATTTGGGATCAGGGTTTACTTGAGATTTTGGAACAAATTGCAAGAAGCTTTAGGTACAGATTAAATTTTAGTCTGACATTTCATCCTCAAAGCGGAAGAACGGTCGAGTGAGTGATTCAAATTTTAGAAGATATGTTAAGATGTTGTATACTCGAGTTTGGTGACAGTTGGGAAAGGTATTTACCTTTGGCTGAGTTTGCTTATAATAATAGCAATCAGTCTAGTATAAAAATGGCACCATTTGAAGCTCTTTATGGTAGGAAATGCAAGACTCCATTGTGTTGAGTGCGAATTGAGTGAATCAAAATGGTTAGGGTTGATTTGATTCGAGAAGCGAAAAGAAAGTCTAGGTTATTCGAGATAGTCTAAAAGCTACTTGAATAATCGAGAAGTCATATCGGATTTGAAGCGAAGAGACATAGAATATCGATGGGTGATCGAGTATTTTAAAAGTTTCACCATGGAAGAAGGTGTTACGGTTTGGTAGAAAAGGAAAATTGAGTCTGAGATTTATAGGGCCGTATGAAATTGTGGAAAGGGTTGGTCCTGTAACTTATCGGTTGGCTTTACCTCCGGAACTTGAGAAGATCCACAATGTGTTTCATGTGTCTATGTTAAGACGGTATAGGTCGGATCCTTCACACGTAATTTCTCATACTGAAATTGAGCTTCAACGGATATGACTTATTCGGAAGAACCAATGAAGATTTTGGCTCGAAGTTAAAGAATTGCGGAACAAAAAAATACCATTGGTTAAAGTATTATGGCATCGACATGGTATGGAGGAGGCAACACAGGAAGCAGAGGAGTCAATGAGATCACGATATCAAATCTATTTTGGGTAACAAATTTCGAGGACGAAATTTTAAAAGGGGAGAGTTATAGCGGCCTAATTTTTCGATGGTGTCGGAAATGGTGATATGAGATCACTAAATCCAAGCGGTAAGACTGAATAAGATAGTAATTTAATATTTATGAGCCAAGTGAGAATTTAGAAGAATTTGTGGATTGGTGAATTAAAAGAATTTATTAGGTCAAATGGGTCAAAAGCAGGTATCGAGACCTCGAATTTGAAAAGCAAGCCATAAAAATATTTTTAGAAATATTTATGGAGTGTTATTAAGTTAGCATTAAAGTTTGGTTGAGAAATTTAAATGTTTGGGTAGTCAATCAAATAAAAAGGACTAAATTGTAACAAATGCAAAATTGCTAGAAGAATTAAATAGCCCAAGTGTTAAAAGAAAGAGGATTTATAGGGCAATTAAACCTAAAAGTGAGAAGGTTGGACGGCAAAGGCAAGGGAATCAGCAGAAGATAAGGGAAATAAGGGCAAAATTGGAAATTGTGTAATTTTAACATGTTTAGTAAAGATAAGATTGAAAAGAATCTAGATAGATCTTCACACTATTTCAGCCAAAACACCATAAGAGTTCTGGAGAAAGCTTATTTTCATACTTTTACATCCTGTGAGTTTAATTCTTACTTTTCTTGATAATTTTATGTTTTATGACTTTTACAACTAGATCCACTTATAAAATTCATTAGTTTTTGATTTTGTGGGTAAAATTAGAAGTTACCCTGGCTGAATAATGGAAGTTTATGATGAATTATTATGAAAATTAAATTATAATTTCATATTAAGGTGGTTTTATTAAGTGATTTTGATAGGAAATGGTATTTAGGACCTAATTGTGAAAAAGTTGTGAATTAGAGGTTGGTGTTGAAATTCAGAATATTAAAGGTTGTAAAATAGTTTGTTATGATATAATAAAGTGTTGATTGAGAAAATTAGTTCAATTGATGGCTCAATTGAGCGGGGACTAAATTATAAAAACTATAAATTTTAGGGTAAAAGTGTAATTTCAAAATTGAAGAGCATAATTTATGAAGTGAAATAGAAATGAAATATATGCTGATGAGTGAAAATGTTTTACATTATAGATCAAGAAACCAAAGAAGAAAGAGGAAAAGAAAAAGTTGCGAGTTGTCCTAAATTTCAAAATCTTTTACAAATCAGTAGGATAAGTTCATATGGTTGAATTTATATGTTTATTTGTGAAGGATTGAATGATATAATGTGCTATTAAATATGAATTTGCTGTGGAATTATGAAAATTATGATAAAATAAAATGAATAAAGCGGTAATTCAAATTAGGAAAAGCCTTGAAATTGAGTACGTTAAGTATCGTGACATGTGATGAATTGACGGATAAGACCATGGTTAATCCATGGCAAAGTATGAAATGTAGGTATGGTATCATCCATACCGAGTTGTGAATGTAGGTATGGTATTAACCATACTGAGTTAAGAAATGTAGGTATGGTATCATCCATCTTGAGTTATGAAACGTGGCCTTTGAACAACGGCGTACTCAAATTAAATAAGGCGTTTCCTAATTTGATAAAAAGTAAAATAAAATGAGTGA
Source organism: Gossypium rotundifolium (assembly GCA_025506655.1). Taxonomy (NCBI): domain Eukaryota; kingdom Viridiplantae; phylum Streptophyta; class Magnoliopsida; order Malvales; family Malvaceae; genus Gossypium; species Gossypium rotundifolium. The sequence goes on from CP106728.1 coordinate 39,944,754, forward strand.
ATCAAATGGAAGAGATTGAGTAGTTGTTAATGTTGAGCTCAACTATGTGAAGTATTTTAACAATGGTTGTGAATGGCAGGGAACTTTAGTAAATGTTTTGTTATTGTTTTAGAAATATTATGTGTGGTAAGCTACTTTTAAACCTATGAACTCACTAAGCTTCATTAAGCTTACTTGTGTGTGCTTGGTATTTTTTTACGTAGATTGAATTAAAGAGAAGTTGGTAGATCGGATCATCACAGCAAATCTCACTATCCAGATCAACTCCGGTAGCTTTTGTTTTATGCTTAAAGATTTATATGGCATGTATAGAGTTAAAATGAGATGGAGTAAAGATGTTATAAACTAGTTAACAATATTTTGCAATGAAACAGTTTTTGAATTACAGCAGTGACGTGATTTTGAAAAATCACCAAAAATAGAAGAAATGGAATTAGAAAGTGAATAAGATATATAATTTAATCTTATTGAGTCTATTTTCGCATAAAAGAAATATAATAAATACATTATTCTTATGTTTTGAGATATTTGAATTTTGTGAGACTAGTTTAGAATGATTACTTGATCCCCTGTTCTGTCTTTGAAAAATCATTTGAATTTATAAAAAAATAATTGTGGGATATAGTTTATATTCATGGAATCCTGAATGAGTCTATTTTCAAATGAAATAAATAAGAAGGTCATATGAATTCTGTATGAAGAGAAATTTGATTCGTAGTGAAGAGAGGTCAGAAAAGTCAAACAGTAAAACAGGGGAAACTTTGATGAATAAAATGTACTAATTAGCCACATGAAAAATTCTGTAAAAATTATAGTAAAAAGATATATGAGTCTAGTTTCAGGAAAAATTAACGGATCTAAATTTGGAGTTCTGTAGCTCCAGATATAAATAATTTAGTGACTATGACGCAGATAGACAGTTTTAAATTTTATGCCAAATTAGTAGTTGAGTCTAGTAATGCCTCGTGCTCGACTCCAGCAACGGTTTCGGGTAAGGGGTGTTACACTTTCCTTTTCTCCTTTGAGAATGATAACTTCTTCCTTAAAAGACTCATTTAATTGGCACAATGTTTCCATGTTTTTAAACATTTGGTTCCATGTTTCCTCTTTATTGTTGAAAAAGGCATCATTATTATTATATCAATTTGATGTTTTAACCACCGAAAGTGGATGGGGATATAACAACCTTTCTTTTTGGACTTCATTATGAAAAGATAAAGTTTTTGGCTAAATCTTAACATTGATTATGAAAAGATATAAATGCAATAACTGTAACATCCCATACTCGACCCGATCGTTAGGTCGGGATGCCACATTTTTTGTTAGAGTAACTACGACCGGTTACAACACCATTTAACCATTTTTACATCTTAGTAAGTATATTACACATTCATAATATGGTTTACAATCATTTTTGGGTTTTATACGAGCTTACAAAAGCTCTTTTGATAACTCAAGGTTTAATATAGAATAAAATGTAAAAATTTCAAACCATCGGGTTGACTTTACGACCTCGGTCGCGATGTTACTCACTGTTTCCAAAAGTTCATTAAATACCAATTTACAATAACTTGTACAACTGACTACTGTTTATTTCTAGCATTTAAATAAGATACATACTTTCAATTGACTCAAATAAGGCCATTTCATCAATATTTTCATTCAAAATCACCTAACTAACCATTCAACTTAAAATCGATTAAATATATGCTCTATTGCAAAGTTTCGGCCATTTAAACCTTTTCAAATACTTATGATAAACTCATATATGCATTTAACAAGTTAAAAACATTAAACTTAAACTACATTTCCAATTTGGAATTCAAAATGACCATTTTGATACAAAACTGACTCCTAGCCCTAAGTGCATGCCATAAATTCAAACATGAAGAAACTATACAAACATGGTTGAGTTGAGGGTTGTTGATTGAATGCTAAATTTCTTATTGAAACTTCGAGATTCGCCTATATATGCGCACTGGATAAACAAATCGTAAGCTGAGCAATAAAGCTCAGTGGTACTTTTATGATTCAAGTCAAATAACATTAGCATTAATATAAACCAACACAGTTCAATTTATGATTTAGTTATAACCATTTCATTACTAACTGCGCCCCAACGTGCGTGCACTGAAGCTTAGAAATATGCAATTAAATATAAAATTGAAGTGCAATATCTGCAAGTGAACAAGTCAGGTTGTAATATAGTTAAGTTTACAATGAAACACTTTGGAAGTACTCTGAGGATTGCACCTAAGGGATTGATAAGTTGGTGAAAACTATTATTAAATTAATTATATGAAAACAACTACTAGTCGAGTCGAGTTATGAATTTGTAGTGCAAATTCTATATTAAGACTACAATAAACTAATTAATTAAAACTAAACCTAGGTTAAACTATTGGAACTTCCTACTCCTAGTTTCAACAATGCAAGCTACTTGGGCTAGAATTGATTGAATTCCTAATTATTAACTAAGTCAATAATTACCCTTAATTGAGTTATTTACCACCATTAACTAAGAATGCCCTCTCGGTCTCATTCTTGCTAAGAGTTACTACCTAAGATACCCTTCCGATCTCACTTAGGCATATTGATACCCTTTCGATCTCATCGCTCAACACAAGTTTACTAAAGGCTTGCCCAACAGAATACTCTTTCGGTCTAACCTGTCTAGGTTTTCTACTAGGGTTGTCAAACCTAGTATACTAAGTTATTTAGCAAACTAGAATAAATTCCCAATTTCATATAACTATTTACTTAATCGATTAATCTGTTAAACAATTCATTCATGCGAGATATGTATAAAGCATAATTTTATTCTCCTATTTATACAAACAATCAATTAATTGAATTAACCATGGAGATATAAATAAATAGAATAAGGAAGAGAATGCTCATAGTTTTGGATTTGGTGTCCTAAGTGTAGTGTGTTTGTCTACGTACACTTATAATTTTTACGAATAGATTGGTAAATAAAACAATTCATGGATTATATTAATATACTTTGTATAATGTCCTCATGTGGTTTTTACATGCAAAGCAAAATAAAAGTAAATATTGGCTCACTAGTTGTCTAATGTTTAAACTAATACTAAGCAGTATTACGTGGTTGGATCATAATATGAAAAGGCAACTTATATTAGTAGATGAACCTAAACATGTCTTTAGTTTAATCGAAATGAGAAAATCGATTGAAAGACTAATATGTCATCTATCAAGTCCAATTAAGGAGATGTGACTAACTGGACTAACAGTACATCGAACTAGACCGAAAAAGAATAGATCCTGAATTTGTTTATGGATTTATTCACTTATGACATTCAAAGTGCGGCATACATTAATCCTAAGTGGGTGATGGACTATGTATGTGTAACTCGTATACTTTGATGTAAGTAAAATCCCAAGTTTGAATAGATAAGGAATTGAAAGTTGGTGCGTTCGGTATATGACTTTTGTAGTATGTAACATCATTCATAACACTGGAATTGATCGCCCCAGATATGAGTAAATGATATCCTCTCGTTGGCATTATATGGTTGATGAAAAGTAAGTGTGACCACAGGTCATTCATCTTGTAACACCCGCTAATCGACCCGAATAACCGAGTCTAGATATTGATGTTACGACATACAAACTCTAAGCATAAAATTTAAACCATTTGTATATAACCAATTTTTAACATACTTCATATTATTCTAATAAAGGTTTTCTAAACAAAAGAAATAAAGAAAACATTCAAAAATACAACAATCTCTTAAAAATATAATATATTACAACACAAAAGTTCATTAAATCTGAGACTCTTTTTAGTGTAGAGACCTATACGCCCTACTCTTAAGATTTCCTCTGTATGCATAATAACCCAACTCGTCACTTCCTGGATGCATTTTTGGCTTGGTCTCTCTTGGAGCACATACTCTCACAGCAAGGCCTGAAACATAAACAAACACTTTGTAAGTGTAACACCCCGAACTTTGGGGCTAGAAGTTTTGGATTTTGTGGTTAGGGCCAGTGAGTTGGTGGTGCTATTCCGTTTAGTGGTGCATTTAAGTATCAAAATTGGCCTGTTGGTTTGGTGGTTGAGTGAGTGTTAGTGAACCTTTGGGTTCTGGGTTCGAGTCGCTGTGTGCGTATGTTGGGAGCCTTTTTATTTTTTTTATTTTTAGTTACTGATAATAATTATTTATAATTATTTTATTATTTATTTTTAATTTGTCTCTGGGACTTTTTTCTTTTTACGGTTATTTTATTTTTGGTTTGGTTTTCTCTGTTCTTTTCCTTTTCTTTTTGTCTCTTGGGGAAAAGCGATTTTCTTTGAGTGAATGTCGAAGAGTTTAGCTCCTCGTCATCAAAGCGGTGTTGGTTTCGTATCTTCTTTTGTTTATTTGCAAATTCTTTTCTGACTTTATGAGAAGCCGACATCGTGTTTGTAAGTGTTTATAAACCTGTTAATTCTGATGTTGTATTGATGTTTAATGCTTAGAATTTGCATGATTTGACATATTTTCAAACTATCGAGGGCTGGGGAATGCTTCGTGATGAAAGCACATTTTTTGGGGCTATTCTAGGGTGGTTTCGTGACCACAGGTGGCCCTAAAGGCCATGTCTTTTAGGGAATTAGGGTTTCTGGGTGCCACATGGCGTGTGGCCAATTTAGAAATGTAGATTTTCACAGTTGTGTCCCCACAGTACAGGCGTGTGAGTTTAGAAGTTAGGGATTTTGTAATTTGGTGCCACACAGTCGTGTGGCTAATTTGGGGATTTAGGGATCCCACATGGGCGTGTGTTTTGGACACATGGTCGTGCCTGGTGGGCATACGGATGTGTGAGACCGTCACACGACCGTGTCAGCCCTATACTCAAATTTAGTGCAAATGGACAAAGAGTTACACGGCTTGTTCTCACGGCCATGTCCCGTGTCAACACGGGTGTGTGCCTCAGTCACACGGTCATGTGCCTTTCTTCACACGGGCGTATGCCTTAGCCACACGATCATGTACCCCTTTTTATACAGGCTTTTGACCTCCCTCTCAGCCAGAGCACACGGGCATGTAGTCTGAAGACACTTGTTTTGGTTCTGTGTGTGTTTCTGATCTGAAAATATGTTTGTGTGCTTCAACCCTTGTCTAAGCTTTAGTAAGGGTCGATAAGACTTTGATTTGGGCTTCGGTGGTTAAGTGTTATCTGTAATTGTTACGTGAGATGTATAACTCTGAACCCAATTAACTGGGGTATGTGTGCATATCTGTTACATACATTATGTCATTAATGTGTCCTTTGTCTTTGTGAGATTGTGTGCATAAATACACTTGCATAAAGTAAAGTTTTGGGTGGGATTACGAAGAGAAGGGGGTCTGATCCTGATCTGATCTAGCAATTCTACTACAATTTACTCGTACAGTGATTTATCGCATTGTATTGCATGTGCGTCAACTTTGCTACGTACTATTATTTGATTTGGTAGTTAACTGCATTTTGATAAACCATCGTTGTCGGGCAACCCGAGGTGGCGGGTCATTGTTGTCGGGAAACCCAGGATGACTTATTTGGTGTGAAGGGCTAGATGGGCCTTTTGAGGTCCTATGTGGTTTGTTTTGGTTGGATGAGCTTAATCAGCTCTTATGGGGTGTGATCGGGGGACGGAGAGGTGTGTTAGCTGGATGAGTGGGTTTTACTGTTTGACTGCTTTTGGTTCGCATCTGTTTGAGCATTTTGGGTACTAGATTATCTGACTGTATTCCATTTGATTGAAAATACATATGACTGAGTGTCTCTGTGTTAAATGGTGTGTGTTTGAAATGTTACGTTCTATTGGGACATTGACCTCGGAATTACCTTCTGTTTCTGTATATATATGTAGTTGTTCGATATAGAATTGTATTCTGTATTTCTATTTTTAGTCTTGATTCGAACTCAGACTGAGCTCGAGTAGCTCACCCTCTCTTAGTGTTTCTCTTTCAGGTACTTCCTCTATTTTTTGTGGCTGGACTCGGCAAGTCGGAGGTCTCAGAATCATCGTGTTTTTCTTTAACTGGTTAATAAAGCATTTCTTTTAATTTGAGTTTTATGTAAACGGTTTTGGATTGTAAATTCTTTTTAAACAACGTGGTATGAAATGTTACGAATTAAACGATTGAATTAAAATACCTTCGTTGAATAATGGGATTTGATAACTGAAAAGTTTTATGTAACTTAAATAAAGCGGGTGTTTTCTAACTAGATAATTAAAATTTTACCTAGATCACTTGGTGATCAATGTAACCTCAAGATTTGGTCTAAACTCTAGGTAGAGTTTAGGGTGTTACATTTAGTGGTATCGAGCTAATTTTACAAAACTCAACTTTGTATTTTTACGTGTCAGGTATTACTGCGTGGTGGTTTTAAAAGAAATTTTGAGAAACTTTACCACGATAATTTGAATGATTGTGCTTTGTAAATGTTTCTGAACATGAATATGCAGGACTCCAATCTTTGGTCGAAAGAAATTCAAAACTATAAGATTAGAATATAGATTTACGTATTTAAATTGTGTTAGTTTTTTGAAAATGTAGATATTCTAAGTTAGCGACAAGACAGATATGGATTCTGAAGGTAAACATGATTGCGAGGAGTGGTCTACTTCTCCGAACATGAGGCTGCTTAGGAGTCGAAGGTCAGAGTTATTCTGCCAACTTCAGGTAGCGATAACCTGGATCTTGGTACTTAGGCATTAACTCGGGTAGTGAGGGAAGTTTTAGAGAAAGTGTTTGAGGCAAGGATAAGGGAGACTAGTGAAACGCTTCAAGATTGGTGCGTGGATTGTGGGAAGAAAAAAGATCATGGTCCTCTAAGGTTGGAGCCTCATTCTGCAAAAGCATGCTAGAACGCATTTGGGTAGCAATAGCAGTTGAGTGAAAGGTACTGGTTGTAACACCCTAAACCCGGTCAACACACCACGACCGAATCTGGCATGTCACGAGTGAAAACATTTGAAGGAAAACGAGTTGCGGTTTATTTTAGAAAAAACTTTTGTTTTGTATTAAACCCGATGTATGTATAGTTGATATCGTTAAGTTGCTTGAAATCACTGTAAGGCTTTTAAAAGCTCATTTATCGTTCATTACTAAAAAAGACGTTAAAGTCTATTGAAACCCGAGTGAGTTCTTAGTTAATTTAAAAACTTAGATTTTGAAATTTGAAAAAAAACATCTAAGTTAACTTTGCTATCCTCTTGTAAATATTGTTACAGATGGTAAGATTTAGAAAACCGTTGTGTAGTAAAATTTTTGAAAACTTTGGTTATCAAGTTATTTAAAACATGTTGAAGAATTTACTTAGCAACATTTAGAAAATTTAAGCGGTATAATAAAACCTAAATAAAAATACTAATGTCCTTATTACAACCCAAATAAAATCAAAATTTAAAATGATGGTACCCAAATCAAATCCAAGTAAAACCAAAAGTAAATGTCGCATGGCCACCTCGAGTCCACCCGGCTCCTCATCCGCGATCTCGAGTCACTGAAAAGATAAGGGAGAAGGTGAGTCACCAAGACTCAGTGCATAATCCCCCTCCCGATTATAGCAACATTCTTACAGAGGTCATAACCAAGCAAACATATCATGCACCCAAATCTAACCATCCACAACTCATTTTTCTACCCCATATGGTACCAAACCACTGATGGTGCCAAACCACTAGTGACCCAAAGTCACTGATATCAATAATAGTGTGGTGCCAAACCACTGGTGACCCAAACTCACGAATAATCCAAATGTGGGGCCAACCCACGTTGTGATACCAAATCACTTGGTGACAATCTGTTTTATCAAATGTGGGGCCAACCTTTGTGGTGCGAAAACCAACAGGATGAGTCGCTATGAGGTGCCAAACCTCGGTGACCTAAAGTCACGAATATTAGCTGTGGTACCAAACCACTTTGGTGACCCAAAGTCACAGATATCAATCTTTCCCTCCTCTCATATCACCCACAATAATGCACATGCATATACATATCATGCCAACATGATTAATCATTAAACATATAATAAACCATAGCATATGCGATTTCATTAGAATCAAATATCTTAAACTTATCAAACGGACTTACCCAAATCCTCGCTCATACCCATAAGGGTACCAAATCGAAACCTACACAGTTTCGGCTTTTAACATTGTTTTAGGTTATTAACAAGTTTACATAGATTATGAAGTGTGTAAGATACACACACAGTTACTAACGCGACTATCGAATCCCGAAGATCAAGATCTAACGCACTAGATCCCCTTTCCTACATTCGGCCAAGACAACTGTTAACAAAAAGGCCATTCGGCTACACTTGTAAATCCCGAAAAGTTAACGCATCTAATAACCATCCTTACCTTAGCGCTTTTTGATCCACAGTCATAACTTGAGATATCTGAGATAGAGCCTTCCCAACGATCGGCCAAGATCTTAAACCATAATACTTATAGCCTTGACTTTTTTTCAAATAATTAGAGGAAAGATTGAGTCGGCATGAAACCTTACCACTTACTAAGACCGATTGACGGAGAATCGATGATCACAATCCTTCGCTTCAAAATCTGAAGAACCTAAAAGAAACCGATTTGAGATGATTAAGAATCATGACAAATGTCAAAATTGACTTTTGTTCTATATATGTCGACGAGAGAAAAGAAGAAGATAATAGAGTTTGACCAAGAACACTTACCCTTCAAAATCGATTAGAGAAGAAGACGGAAGGATCTACCCTTGATTGATATTCACCAAAGTTTAAAAATAAGAAGAGGAGAGTAAAGGAAGAATTCGACAATGGTGGTGGAACAACCAATGAAGTTTCTACTATGGCTTTTGGAAGAAGAGCAAAAGAGATTCAACTTGCAAGAAATCAAGAAAAGATTGTTGATCTTTCGGCACAAAAGAAGATGAGAAAAGAAGAGATGTTGATGGGGTTTTGAAACAAATATGAGTGAAAAGAAAAGAAAAGAATGGGGAGAGGAGATTGACTAGATGCTTTAGAGTCAAATGGTGCATTAAGGAAGAAATTTATAAGGCTAAGGGGTTTGACAGCTTACAACCGAAATACACTAGCGCATTGACTAGCGAAATTGTCATCAAGGATTTGGCACCCCTGACTTCCAACCGATTACTCTTCCTCACACTAGAGTTCAAATTTGACAACCTCCCAAATCACTCTGGCCAACCATTCAAATGAGTTTGAATTGATCAACTCCTAAATTCTCTCTTCTCCACTCGTTTAAATCTGTTGACTTGTTCAGCGATTATCCATCGAGTTTGGTGAGCACAACTCTTCCCCCTTCGTCAAAAATAATTACACAAGGGAGATTTACGCATTCGAACCAAGGCCTCCCTTCCACGCATGTGGCGTCACCTTCCTTGTACCTTAGTGGCGCCTCCTTGCCACTTACCACTAGGTTATTTGCATCAAGACACTCTAACAACTCCTTTTAACCCCTAACTTCCCTAACTCCCCTTCCAAACACCTAAAATAAAAATTTTAGCCATGACTCGAGCTAACTTGAGGTCATGCACGGACCCCAGACACCTTGATTAACCACAATATCAAGCCATTCATATGCCATTAATGCAAACATAATAGCCCTTAACTAAGGATGTTACGATTCTACCCCTTAAAATAATTTCGACCTCGAAATTACACAGTCAAAAGAGTTGAGGTATTCTTTGCCTCATCACATCCTCTGGTTCCCGTTGCTTCTTCTATGCCATGGTTCCCATAATAGCTTCACTAATGGGCCGACTTCTTGCATAAAACCTTTACATCCCGATCTAGAATCTGCTGGTTCCTCTTCCATGGTCAAATCTAGGCTCACCTCAATTTCCTCCACCGATACAACATCGATGGATCTAAAGCGTAATGCCTAAGCATGGAGCGTGGAATACATCATGTATCGACTCGATTCTGCTGGCAACTCGGGCTGATAAGCTACTGGTCCTACTCGTCTCAACACCTTATATGGGCCAATAAATCTTGGGCTTAGCTTGCCTTTCCTTCAAACCTCGACTTTCTTCCATGGCGAGACCTTCAGGAAAACCCTATCACCCACTGCAAACTCAATATCTCTCCGCTTAAGATCGGCGTATGACTTCTGCCTGTCGAAGCTTCTTTTAAATGAGCCTGAATCAACTTGACCTTATCATCAGTCTTAGCAACCAACTCTGGTCCCAACATCTGGCTCTCACCCAACTCAAATCCGGCATGTAGGTGTCGACACTTCCTACCATACAGCGCCTCAAATGGTGCCATCTTAATGCTTGCACGGTAACTATTGTTGTATGCAAATCATTAACGGTAGAAATTCTTCCCAACTACCTTTAAAGTCCAAAATCTGACCTCTCAACATATCTTCCAAGATTTGTATAACCCTTCATTGTCCATCCATTGCGGATGAAATCTTGATACTAAAATCAACAGCGTACCCAGCGCTTTGATGCAATGCTTTCGAACCTCGGCATGAATCTAGGATCCCTATCGAGATGGTTGATCTTGGCACACGTGCAACCTCACTATCTACGCCACATACGACTTAGCTAACCGAGCGAGTAATCAACCTTCACCGATATGAAATGAGTGATTTAATCAACGGTCCACAATCACCCAGTGAGTCCTTCTTACTAAGCGTAAGGGGTAGCCCACTGACAAAGTCCATAGTGATCCTTTCCCACTTCCTCTGAGGAATCTTCACCGGCTAAAGTAAACTTGACGGCAACTGATGTTCAACTTTGGTGACACATCGAGACACTTACCCACAAACTCGATCACTTCTCGCTTGGACACAGCCACCAAAAGCTCTCTTGTAAATCCCGGTACATCTTGCTACCTCCAGGATGCATAGCGTATGGGCTGCTATGTGCATCCTGAAGAATCCTCTGCCTTAACTCGACGTCCTTCGGCATACAAGCTCTTCCTTGAAAACACAACACTCCATCGTTGGTCAAGCTATAACCTTCCAACACCACTCTGTACTTGTAACCTCCGAGCATTCAAACCCTCATCCACTAACTATTTCTCTTTAATCTGCTCTACCTAAGTCAGCTTAACTTGTAATTCTGCCAAAAGACTCCCATCGTCATATAAGCTAAGATGAGCAAACATCGCTCTCAGGTCCGACACTACCTTACGGCTCAACGCGTCTGCAACCACGTTAGCCTTGCTCGGATGATACTCAATTGAATAGTCGTAGTCCTTCAATAGCTCAATCCATCTGTGCTGTCTCAAATTTAAATCCTTCTGCGTCAAAAGCTACTTCAGACTCTTGTGGTTCGTGTAGACTATCGATTGCTCTCCACACAAATAGTGTCTCCATATCTTCAGGGCGAAAACCACTGCAGCCAACTTCAAGTCATGTGTCGGGTAGTTACCCTCATGCGGTCTCAGCTGTCGATACGCATATGCCACTACTTTCCCTTCCTGCATCAGCACACACCCCAAGCCAGTATGTGATGCATCGTAGTAGACCGTGACAGCATGTTTGGTTGGGGGTTTAGGAATGCATTCCTCCCTAATTCAGTGGGCCCACCACCAAACGTTAGTTTGGTTGGGTGGAATGCCATTACACGCCTATTCTATTGCTGTCTAAGCATTGAATAAGGCTATTTTCTATTCGTTCAAAATGCCACGAATAAACCTTGAATACACATTTCTTTTCTATTTTACCCTCCCACTCATCCATCTTCCCGACCCTTGTTTCCTTCTTCTCATGCCCTCCACTCAGCCATCTCAGTCCCGACCCTCTTACTTCCTTCGTCCCCTGCCTCCCACTCAGCCATCTCAGTCCGACCCCCTTACTTCCTTCGTCTCCTGCCTCCCACTCAACCATCTCAGTCCCGACCCCCTTGCTTCCTAGTAAAAGCTGCAGATTCGGATGATCTCGGTGGCTTCCAGGTGATTCACTTGGATTCATGGGTCTCTATTTTTCTCTCTCTCATAATCCTTTCTCTTATTCCTCTAATTCTTATTTCAAGAAGGTAAAAAAATATTATTAAAAATGGTAAAATAGAAAGGAAAATTAAAAGAATTTTGAGGAGAAGAGGACAAGGGAGAGCTTCTTTTTCTTTTTCTTTTTTATATAAAGTTTTGGGATAGGGCTTTATATTGTAAATCTTCTTTGAATTTTTGTATCGATTCAAACAAATAATTAGAATCGAGATTGCGAAGGTGGTGTCATCTCTCGTGTATGAATGGAGTGCGATAATATAGAATGTGTGTTATCCATAGATGGATTGAATGAGGAAGAGATCCATCACCATAATCTGCATCATCTGAATCCTCATCATGGTCACCATCCATTCTCATCTTCAAAGCCTCACATTTCCACCAACAATGCCAACAATAGTAATATGGTCAACAATATTGTGGGTGCTACCGGGATCACTCCTGCTACCAGTGTTCATGAATTCTTAGAATGCCCTGTTTGTACCAATTCTATGTACCCACCAATCCATCAGTTCTCTCTCTTTTTCTTTCCAATTTTAATTTGCATTTTGTGTATTGTTTTTAATTTTGCTATTTTGTTGATTTTGGTTGATGGGCTTAAATAGATTTGCTTTGCATTTAAATGGGATTTCATTATGATTTGATTTGAGATTGTTTCTTGGTTGGATCTAGGTTTAGGATTTTTAACCTCCATTGTCTATTTTATGGTAATACCATGTATTGTTCATTTGTTAAACTGAAAAGGCTAAAGCACGAGACTAGAAGTACTGGAAGCAAGGCAGTTAGTAGGTTTGAATTATCTTGATGAGGAGACATTTGATTTGGTAATCTCCTTAGCTAACTCACTCAAATTAGAGGATGTTGATAGAAGCTGTTACAAACAAAAAGCCAAGATGAAATGGCATTGATGAAGATCAAAACTACGATTTTATCCACCATGTGAAGAATAAAGAGAGTCCATTGAAGTCCTTTTTATGAAAATGGGACCAGTTATATAATTGAGGAGATTTTGGGCTTTATAACAAATTATTGGTCTTGAGGATAAAAAGGTAAATGGTGGTTCGTTAGAACTATTTAGGGACCTTCGCAATGTTATATGGGTGAGGAAGGTAAGCGCATTTGGTGAAACTAGTGACCATGGAAAAAGTTAAAAATATTTTGAGCCCATCTAATGGGTATACCATGCATGGTCTATAATTGGAGAGGATGTTTTGCTACTTTCAATACAACAACATTGATCTTGTGCTTATTCTAAGGGACAAAAACCTACTCATGTTCTTGATCTCGAGCCTATTTCTTGCTCCTCGATTATATACAAGTGTGTAACTAAGATCCTTGTGAGAAAGTTGACACCTCTTACGCTAATTTAATCTCACCAAACTAGAGTGCTTCTATAAAGGGAGAAGCATATCGGATAATTCTCTTTTAGCTAGGGAATGAAAGAGGTAAAATTCTTGCTAGGCGTCCCTTAAGAGTTGACTTGAAAATTATTCATTGAGTTGAAGGTTTATTCTTCTTTATATTGAGCGCCACGACAAACTATTAAACGGATTAAGGCTGCATGACTACCACGAGATTTTCAATTGCTTTAAATGGTGGTTTGGTTGGTTACTTTAAAGGGGGCAAGAGGTATTAGGCAAGGTGATCTGTCATTTTGGTGACTATCCTCCCAAAATTGTAGAACTTGAGAGCAAAAGAAAAGTGTTGAGTTTTCATCCAAAATTTCATGAATTTAAGTGACCCATCTGTCTTCTGATGGTTTCCATATCTTTTACAAGGATAAAGCAGATTACATGGTGGGCATTTGGCATATTCTATTTTCAAATTTTGTGTTGATGCTATAAACACTTGTGATGCAATATATGCGAGATAGATGATTATGATTGGGCTGGTTTTCTTGTTTGGGTTTAACCAAGGTGATTCTTTGTGTTGGATCTTGTATTGACATTGTTGTAGTTCAATTCTAATGCACTCAATTCAAGTTTTAGAGAAAAAAAACATAAGATTTTCTGCGAAAACCTCGGGGTAGTTCTTGTTTTGCCACGAAATTGTCATCGAAATAGGAGAAAACACGCAACTTCAACTTCCAATCTGAATGAGGAATGGTTACTTATTCATATTGAGAATCTTTTCTAATTAGAATATTCTGATTGGTAGAGGAATGTTTTCTCGATTTCTTGGACTTGGAGGTTTGTTTGTTAATTGTTGCCCACTAGCTAAGATAAGAGACTAGAAAGATTAGGATAATTTAAAATTTTCTCTTTTGCTTGCTTTTATCGGAGAATATTGTAATGGAATTTGGAGATATCTGAATTTTGATAGAATATATAGCAATGATAGATGACACTATTAAATTGCAAGGGTATTTGTAAATAATAGAGGATAAATTGCTCGCTTTAACACAACAGATTTTTGCGGTGCCAAAATGGGCATACACTTTGTTCTACAGTAAAGCAAGAGTACACAACGATTACCCACATGTAGATCGAGGCGGGTGATATTAGATGTTTAGCGTTGGAGAAGGTGGTGAGTCCTTGAATTTCCATGCAAATCGCAATTTGGGATGCCACGAAATCTTTCCCTATTACAACAAACTCAAACATGAGGCGACTTGCAATTTTAGACCATACAATTGCCGTATCTTGGATTAGAGTGTTCGGTTGTTGGGGATATTCCTTCTGGTTGCCCATCGAGAGATATCACAAAATGGATGCTAGCGATAAGTTTCTGATTTTATTACTATCTTTTAAATAGGCCACGCTATGTTTTAGAACAATATAGTAAGATGTGCCCTTTGTTTCTTTCATGCCATCTTTTGTTGAGTTACTTAGAGGCATCGGTTGTGGTCGGGCACATTTCAACTACTGAATAAATGTCGTAATAATCTTCTTAATATGAGCCTTAATCTGTTTGGTTTATTTGCTCTTTATCGGTCTTTCATTCTTTAGGTCGATATTTTTGCCTTCACTTTGAAGCATTCCATTTCGGCATGTTACGATCTACATGGAATTTCTTCGTTTAAGTGGCGGCGAAGTGAGGCTAGGAACTATAGCTATAGCCTTGAGGTTGGAGCAAATGGCCAAAAATTTACATGGGAAGGTATCCCACGTAGCATCCGTGATAGTCACCGGAAAGTCAAGGACAGCCATGATGAAGTAAAGATGAAGAAAAGAAAATGGCTTGAACCAGAAAATGTAATGAAGTAAAGAAGTTTATGACAAGATGAAAATAGGCTGAATTTTATTATTGAAATGAGCATCTATTTATACACAAATTATCAACAAAATTTTAGATGAAAAGATTTCTTGCTGACCATTAAAAATTATGGTTGTGTTGATTATATTTTGGTATCTTTTTATGTTTGTAATATTTTGATGGTATAATGACATAACAGAATGTCATTACAATGTTGTAACTTTTGATGTTGTAAAATTTTAAAACATATGTATTATGACATATAAACTAATAAAATAATGTAACTTTTGTTAATATATGAATATTATGCTTGAATGTGAAATATAATTCTCAAGTTATTTATTATTTCTAATATTTAATTATTTTTTATTGTAGAATAGTTAAATTATTTATTTGATAATGATATTTTAGTACATTAAATATGTATTGCGTTTAAAAATAATAAAGTAGATTATATATATATTTTATAGTATTATATATTTTGATTGTTTAATTTATATAATAATTATATTAAGCATGTTATTAAATTATATTTTTATTAAATTATATTTAATAATAATTATGTTAAAATATGATGAAATTATTTATTATTTTATTAAATTATTTTCAATAATAAACTTATTAAAATTTAATAACAATAACAATAATCATCTATTTAACAAAAATTACGCTAAAGGTATTACGGTCATTTTAGTTCTTTTCATTATGCTATTACAACATCATTCCATTCAACCAAACACAAGAATTCTATTACTGACTCTATTTCATTCCATTCAACCAAGCAGTTGAATTACTTATTCTGACTCTATTCCATTACACCTCTATTCAATTCTGACTTTATTCCATTACAATGAACCAAGCGTGACTGAATATCTTTCTGCCTCGGTGAACGAGCAAAGCTTAGTCGAATCTTTCTCAACTTGTGAAACTTTCTGTTGTTTCCCAGACCACAAATGGGACTCCTTTCCTCAATAACTTGGTCAGCGGTCTTGCGATCGGAAAAATCCTTCTACAAATCTTGATAATACCTGCCGGACCTAGAAAACTCGGATCTTACATGGCAGACTTAGGCGGTTTCGATCAACAACGCCTCAATCTTGCGAGGTCCACTCTAATCCTTTCGGTGACACTACATGACCTAAGAAAGTCACTTCCCTAAGCCGGGACTCTTGCTTGAACTTGGCAAATAAGCGCTTTTCCTCGAATTTACAAAACTACATGAAGTGCGTATCATGATCCTCCTCGGACCTTGAGTACACCAATATGTCGTCTATAAATACCACGACAAAGCTGGTCCAAGTATGGTTTGGAACACCGATTCATCATGTCCATGAATACTCTGGTTCTTTAGTCAATCAAGCGGCATTACGAAACTTCGTAGTGCCCATATCGAGTGCGAAACACCGTCTTGTGAATATCAGCCTCCTTCACCTTAAGTTGATGTTACCCCGACCTTAGATCGATCTTCGAGAAAATTGATGCCCCCTTAAGCTGATCAAACAAGTCGTCTATCCTCGACAACGGATACTTGTTCTTGATCGTCAGGTTATTCAATTAGCGGTAGTCTATGCACATCCGTATTGTACCATCCTTCTTCCTAACAAAGAGCACTGGCGCTCCCCAAGGCGAAACACTTGGCCGGATAAAACCCCGGTCCAACAACTCCTGAATTTGAGCCTTGACTCCACCAATTCCTTTGGCGCCATTCTATCTGGGGCAATGAACCTTTGTGCGATTCGGGTAATAGATCTATCTGAATTTAACTTCCGTCCGGGGGCGGACCAAAGTTCTTACGGAAATCGTCGATAAATTCCTTCATGTTGGACGTTCTCTACGGTTGACTCCTTGGCCTCTAAGCGCGCACATGAACCATGAGCGCTTCACGGCCCTTCGACCATCTTCTCGACTTTCAAAGCGGCACCACGTTGGATAGATAATCTCTTCTATTACCTATCATTACCACTTCTTCACCTCACCTATTTTCAAAACCATAAGCTTAATCGCATAATCAAACTTCTTGGTACTTCACCAGATCCATCCCAAGAATCGGATCGAACTCCCAAAAGCGGTTCCATCGGATCGACCACAAATACTACCCTTTGGAGTTCTAGGGTACATCCCTATCTGACTTATTTACTTTTCTGAGTGACCTGAGGGCTAATTATTGTCATCTCCTAAGTAGTTTCAAAGTCTAGGTTCATGGTTTCTACTATACTCGGCAACATATCTGAATCGTCGAACCCACATCTATCCAAGCAGTATATGGTAATCCAAAGATTAAGAATGTACCAGTTATGACGTCTGGTGCGTCGCCTTCCTCTCGACGCCTCGCTGCATATACTAATCCAGGCTGTCTTGCTTCAGTGTTGCCTGCACCTCTTCAAGTACTCTTCGGGTGTACAAAATAGTTCATCGAAGACACGAATAGTATTATCGAGCCAAAATTTAGCCCTCTCAGCATCATCAGTAGCTGTGGCCCTAAACTCTTCAGCTTCGTATTTTCTGATTTTATCAACAAGAGGCTTATTTAATCTCTCAGGATTAATGATCGAAGGTACCACAGGTACTACAGGTGGATTATCAGCGTTTGGGGGTTGTTGAACAGCTGAATTTATCCTGATATACTGATTAAACCAATCATTCATTATACTAAAGAAGGCTTGCTTGCCCTTCATCTTGTTTACTCGTGGTGGTCGAGATTCAATGATGCGATCCCTTGCGCTAGAGTAGACCCCACTCTCGACATCATCAATCACAGCTCGTTCGGGATTAGGATCCATTTTTTATAGGAAAGAAGAAAATCATATTTCATTATCAGAAGTCATCACACTATCACAGTAAAAATTATGGCATGTATAGCTAGACTCACATGCGCTACATTAGTCCGAGAATCGACTAAACCGTAGCTCTAATACCAATCAAATTGTAACACCCTTAACCTGTATCCGTCATTGAATTAGGGTTACAAGGCATTACCAGACATAGCACAAGTCATAATAAATATTTACTATTCATATGGTCATAACCGAATGCATTACAAGTGATGCAAATTTCATAATATGCTTTAAACATTAACATACATATCTTAAATCCATACAGTCAAATTCATATATAAGCATTATTCATCAAATAGAAAAAGTTACTATTTATTTGGTCATTGAAGTTACAATAGCTGAATATGCACATGCTTATAATCACTTTACTAAAACAAATTATCAATTATCAAAACCAAATATACATATATACCAAAACCTTACTTAACCGAATCTAGGATATACCAAATTCAATACCAATTGCCGAAAGCATCCAAAGATATAATTGATCACATCTCTTATAATTAACATGCCAAATTATCAGAATCATACATATCTTACAAATAACCTAAAACATATCAAACCAAGCTCATTACACACATATATGTATATCATGACCGATTTTGCACAACCAAAATTTATAACCTATAACGCTATTCATACCTATCATAAAAATTATTTACCACATCATACAAACACCATGGTCAAAATTACACAACTATGATTTAACTCAATGATCAATCAAGCCACATATTCACACACCAAGCATAAATACATCTGGAATTGTACTTTCATAATAAGTTAACACCATGGCCGAATTCACATAAGACCAAAATACCATAATTTAGCCATTTTTGTATGGCATATATATATACACCATTCAAAATAAACTCAAAAGTAACATAGCCTATACATGTCATAAACTTCAAGTTTAACCTCAAAGCGATACCAAAATATTGATGATAGTGTGAGAGCTTTATAGCGATCCCAGAAACGCAACGATCACCGAAGGAAATCTAAAACACGAGCAACCAAGAACCAAGTAAGCTTTAACGACTTAGTAAGTTATTGTAACATCCTAAAATTTGAGTATCATCTTGTTATTTGTGTTAGTTCAAGTATGATTTTATTGTGTACTTAGTATAGTCTTGTGAAGGTTTGGAATTATTAGCTAAGCTAGAATAATTTTTAGTATTAAAAATTTAGTGAAGTGGATTAGGTGATCCTGACACTTAAGTTAATTTAAGTGTCTAATTTTAACACATGAGGAGTTAGTGGCAAGGTGGTTATGGCGCATGAATGGTTGCTTGAGGGGAGTGGTTCTAGTATCATGGAATACATTTTGAAGACTTTATTTTTATTCATCCTTACATCAAATGTCGATCAAGTTTTACATATGGTAAGTTGGACTTTAAATTTTATGGCAAGTTGAATAATAGATTAGGAAAGCTTGTATTTTGGGATAAGAATCTTATGGATTAAGGAAGGATAAGGGACAAAAGGCACGAATGTTAGAGAGTTGTTTGGAAACTCTTCTATGGCCATTAGTCCATGTATTTGGACGGTTTTGGGGCCTAGGGGGTTGACCGAATTTGTTGAAGGCTTGGTAGGTTGATAGTTTGTTAGTAAAAACTTTCTTAGCATTTGAGCATCATTTTTCTTTTCTCTCCACAAACTCTCTCCCTAGCCGAATGTGTTCTTAGCAATAAGGTAAAAATTTGTTTTGGTATTATTCTTTGTTTTGTGTCATAACCAAAAACCCTTTGAGTTTTGCAAATTTTTCCCTAGTACACTATATTGTGTAAAAACTAAAACCATCATAGTACTTGGCCGAACCTCTCTTGTTCTCAACTTGCTTTTCCATTCTTTTCATACGTGTTCAAAACCCACATTTCTTTTTACTTTCTCTTGGCCGAATCTTCCTCCTCCCCAATTTTCTTTTCTTTCTTTCACTTTTGCTCAAAGTTGAAAGCATCCATCTCCCATTCTATTTACTTCTCTCCATTCTTTTCTTTCTTCTATTGTTGAATTCTCCTTCTCCTATCTTCACTTTTCCTTTTCCTTTCTCATTCTCCACTTCACCCAAATCCTATTTGTTGTCTTTAAACAACCATAGCCGAAACTTTCCATTCCCTTTTTGATTTGTCTTGGCCGAATATCAACAAGGGTAGATTTTTTTTGGGTTCATCTATAATCGGTTTTGAAGATAGGTGAGTGTATTGGCTGAATTTTCTTATTCCTTTTCTTTTCTCTCTATCGTTTCTCATGAGGGCAAAGGCGAATTTTTGCGCATTGTTAGTAAGGTTCTAACTATTCATAGGAACCAAATTCTTTTAGGCTCTTGGGACTTTGGAAGCAATCGATCTAAGCCTCAATTCTCGACAATCGATTTTGGTAAGTCAAGGGTAAGGATTGTGTTAGTTATCGTTATTTCACCCTTTGGGATTTAGTGGTATGGCGAATGGTCTATGTTTTTAATCTAAGTATTGACCGAATGTAGGACAAGGAGATCTAGTCGGTAGATCGGGTCTTGAATTTAGTGATTTCGCTAATGACGGTGTGTAACTTACACACTTTATAACTCGATAATATATTAATAACTTGATCATGTTTTAAAGCGAAAGCTGTGAAAATCTTGATATGTTACCATAAGGGTATGAGCAAGGAATCGGGTAAGTCCGTTTCGATATGAATTTTGCAATATGATGCATGATGATACTATTTATGATATATTTGCTATGTGATTCCTAATAAAGCATAATGGCATGATTTGTATAAATGTTGCATTGTGATGAGTGATATGAGAGGAGGGGAAGGATTTGATATCGTGTCTTTGGGACACGGAGGTTTAGCATCTCCGATGGTTTGGTACCACAAGATTATTTCGTGTCTTTGGGACACGGAGGTTTAGCACCTCATGGCGACTCGTCGGTGGCTTAGCACCACGATGGGTTGGCCCACATTTGATATTACGGGATCGTCGCGGTGATTTGGTATCACCGTGGGTTGGCCCCACGGATGGATTATTCGTGACTTTGGGTCACGGTGGTTTAGCACCACATTAATGGATATCGTGACTTTGGGTCACGGTGGTTTAGCACCACCGGTGGTTTGGTACCACAGGGGTAGAAAAAGGAGTTATGGATGGCTAGGTTGGGTGCATTATTTACATTACTTCGTTATGAATTGTGTAAGTATGTTGCATTAATCGGGGAAGGATTTATGCTTTGAGTCTTGGTGACTCACCTTCTTCCTTACCTTTTCGGTGATTAAGTAGATCGCGGATGAGGAGCCGGATGAACTCGGGAGGCCATGCAATAAAATTCGGTTTACATGAACTTGATTTGGGTACTTTATTTTATTTTAATTTGGTTTCGCCTTTATTTGAAATTGTAATAAGGCCTCTTTAATTATGTTTTGGATTATTTATATGCTTTGGACTTGTTTTAAACATGGCTAAAGAAATATCATAGTTGATTTAATAATTGAGCCCAAAGTTTTCTAAACTATAAAAAGCGCAATGGTTTTCAAAATCTTACCATCGGGTAATATAAATTGTTTGATAGTAAAATTTCAACTTAAGTGTTTTCGACAACTTAAATGATTTCCAAATTGAAGTTTCTACACTCAAATTCAAGCGGTTTTCAAAGTAATAATTTGGGTTTTCTTTAAATGACATAACTATTTTCTAACCTATGGATTGACAACTAAGTTTTAAAAGATTTAGTTCTGAAATTTCAAAGTAAATTATCAGTTTTTAACTTGTTATGCTGTTTTCTACAAATATAGAACAACAAAGAGTTTATCACTAAAATTTAATCGGAAACTCAATTTTCTTGAAAACATTTTCCTCTGGGCATGCAGATTCGGTCATAAGCGTATTGACCGGAGTTTGGGGTGTTACAAATTGGTATCAGAGCCAAGTTCAAAGGCTCGACTGTGGGCTCGAGGCCCAAAATGTTTTAAAATATGGTCTTAAAATATTTTGTTTGATTTGAAAGGCATGCACCGAGTCTCCGGCACTAATCCGCCCAAGTAAGTACCCCTAGCCTTTGGTTGTGACTTTTGGATGTTATAAACTTTGAATGATTAGTAATAGTGGACTACCTTAGAGTGAAATTAATAGGACTCTAAGGACTCATGAAAAAAACCTCTTTAATAAAATTATTCATAAAGCGTGCTTTAAAGATAGTGGAATAATGACTAAAGAATAAAACTTTTAAATCGGATAATCGAGACTTTTAGACATGATCACTCGAGGTCGAGGTCGTAATATCGTGGGCCTTGATCGAGGTAGGATGGGCGTATACGAGCGGTAAAAGTCTGGTCGAGGTCAAAAATGAGATACCAGCACCACCACCACCGGTTTGTAGGTGGTGAATTCCGAGATCAAGCGGGGATGGCGCGATGTCTCAAGCGATCTTTGCGAGTTCTTGAGAGGGTAGTGGAGTAGGTAGGTAGCGGGAACTCAAAATCGATGCTGGCGACTCGAGCCAATGGAGTTGAGGTATTTCGAGGTGTTTGGTGTGCCTCGATCGACCGAATATTGGTTAGAGGCGATGGGGCGAATCATGGATGACTTGGATCTGAATGCTGAGGAAAAGCTGAAAGGGATAGTGTCACTTCTTCGAGATGAGTCATATTAGTGGTGGCTCACGGTGCGGAATAATGCTGCAGCAGAGGATCTCACTTGGAACTATTTTAAGGCAGCGTATCAGAAGAAATATGTTGGGTCTAGCTACATTGATGCGCAACGTAAGGCATTTCTGAGTTTGATTCGAGGAGTAAGTCCGTATCGAATATAAGGCGAATTTTTAAGATTGAGCGGTATCTGGAGGTATCGTGGCCTCGGAGCATGAGCGATGTGTCCGGTTTGAAGATGGATTGAGGGACGAGTTGAGATTGCTGATTGCTCCACATCAGGAGCGAGAGTTTGCTTTGCTAGTTGAAAATACTAAGATAGCTGAAGGGATAAAGGAATCATAAGGCGAGTCACGCGAGGAATAGACATAAGAGGTTTTGGATCATCTGAGTCGATAATAATTCTCGAGAAGAGCTAGGCGAAATGGGCCAAATCAATGCAGGAGTCCTATTCTTCGCTAATCGGGGACCAATCTGATGTAGCCGATGTGGGAAATATCATTGGGGCGAATGTTGGACTAGTGGAAAGGATGTTTTGAGTGTGGTTATTTGGATCATCGTGTGAGGATTGTCCACGTAAGCTAGCCGAGAATCGGTCGAGGTCAAGGTCGTGCTCAGTTCAGAAAGGAGGGACCGTCATAGCAGAGAAGTCGTGGTAATAATAGAGGAGAAAATGGTTCTGGTCGAGGCCGCGGAGCATCGGGCGGAGAGTGCAGGTAACTCTTGAGGCAAGATAGCACAGGGTTGGTGTATGCAGCGAGCGTCGAGAAGAGGGTGATGCGGACGTCATAGCAGATGCGTTCTTAATCTTTGGTGCCTTTATATCTGCTTTGATAGATGTGGGTTTGACGCATTCGTATGTTGCTAGTAGCATAGTAGAGACCATGAACCTAGACTTTGAAATTACTTTTAGGGAGATGATAGTACTTAGCCCTCTAGGTCACTCTGTAGAAGTAAATAAGCTGTATAGAGATGTACCCCTAGAACTCCAAGGGTAGTGTTTGTAGGTGATCGATGGAACTATCGTTTGGGAGTTCGATCGATTCATGGGATGGTGGTTGGTCAAGTACCGAGTGAGTTTGGATTCTTGTTGCTAAGCGTATGGTGTTGAAGGCAGTGAGGGTAAAGAGGTGGTTATGATAGGTAATAGAAGAGATTATCTATCAGCGTGGTATCTGCGTTGAAAGTTGAGAAGATGGTTAGGAAGAATTTGTGAGGCATTTATGGTTCATGTGTGTGCGTTGGAGGCTAAGGAGTCTATTGTAGGGAATGTACGACGGTAAAGGAATATCTTGATGTATTTCGGAAGAACTTGGGGACCGCCTCTGGATCGTGAAGTTGAATTTGGTATAGATACATTGCAAAGCTGCGCCGATGTCTATCGCTCCGTATAGGATGGCGCCAAAGGAATTAGTAGAATTAAAGGCTCAGATTCAGGAGTTGTTGGATCGAGGTTTTATCCGACCAAGTGTTTCGACTTGGGGAGCGCTGGTACTTTTTGTCAAGAAGAAGGATGGTTCAATGCGGATGTGTATAGATTCTGTCGGTTGAATAAGCTAACGATCAAAAACAAGTATCCTTTCTTTGAGGATAGATAACTTGTTTGATCGACTTAAAAGGCGTGATTTTCTCAAGATTGATTTAAGGTGCGGATATCATCGATTAAAGGTGAAAGAGGTGATATACATAAGGCGACATTTACGCTTTTCGATATGGGCACTCTGAGTTTACGGTAATGCCTTTTGGATTGACTAACTTGGCGACATTCATGGACATGATGAATCGGGTATTTCAATAGTTTTGGATCGGTTTGTCGTAGTATTTATAGGCGATATTTTGGTATACTCAAAGTCGGAAGAGGAGCATGATGCGCATTTGCGAGTAGTGTTGCGATTACGAGGAAAAGCGACTTTATGCCAAATTTAGTAAGTGTAAGTTACGGCTTAGGGAGGTGATTTTCTTGGGTCACGTAGTGTCGGTGAGGATTAGAGTGGATCCTCGAAAGATTGAAGCGATGTTAGATTGGAAGCCGCCTAAGTTAGTGGTGAGATTGAGTTTTCTAGGTGCAGCGGGGTATTCTAGAAGATTTGTAGAGGATTTTCTTTGATCGCGGCACCAATGACCAAGTTATTGAGGAAATGAGTTCCATTTGTGTGGGCGAGAAGCGACAGGAAGTTTCAACAAGTTAAAGAAGATTCTAGCTGAAGCTCGGTTTTGATCGACTGAGGCGAGCAAGGAATTCACGGTTTCTTGTGATGCATCACATCTTGGCTTGGGATGTGTCTTGTCTGAGGAAGGAAAGATAGTGGCTTATGCATATCGACATATCGGCAGTTGAGACCTCATGAGGTTAACTATCCGGCGCATGACTTGGAATTAGCTGCGATGGTTTTTGTCTTGAAGATTTGGAACACTATTTCTCGGAGAGAAATCGATAGTCTATCTTGATCACAAGAGTCTAAAGTATCTTTTGACTCGGAAGGATTTGAATTTGAGGCGTATGAGATGGATTGAGTTGTTGAAGGACTCATTTGTTCGATTGAGTATCATCAAAGCAAGGCTAACGTGGTGGCGAATAGCGTTGGCCGTAAGATTATATCGGACTTAAGATCGATGTTTGCTCGTCTTATTTTATCTGACGATGGGAGTCTTTTGGCGAATTACAAGTCAAGCCAACTTGGTTAGAAGCGAGATCAAGAAGAAACAATTAGAAGATGATGGTTTGAATGCTCGGAGGTTGCAAGTTCGGGATGGTAATTTAGAGGTTATAGTTTGTCCGGTGATGGAGTATTGTGTTTTCAAGGGAGAGCTTGTATCTTAGAAGGATGTCGAGTTGAAGCGAAAAATTCTTGACACACTTTATAGCATTATCGCTATGCATCACGGAGGTAGCAAGATGTATCGGGATTTAAGAGAGTAATTTTGGTGGCAGTGCAGCGGGGAATGGCGAGTTTGTGAGTAAATGTCGGCGTGTCGGTGGTCAAAGCGAGCATAAGTTCCGTCAGGTTACATCGGTAGGTGAAGATTCCATAGTGGAAGTGGGAAAGGATCACAATGGACTTTGTCAGTGGATTACCCCTTACACCTAGTAAGAAAGACTCGATTTGGGTGATTGTGGATTGTTTGACTAAGTCGCTCATTTCATTTGGTGAAGGGTGGATTACTAACTTGAAGTTAGCTAAGTTGTATGTGGCGAGAGATAGTAAGGTTGCACGGTGTGCGGTGTCGATCATCTCGGATAGAGATCCTAGATTTATATCGAGGTTTTGGAGGCGTTACATCAAGCTTTGGAGTGCGCGGTTGGATTCGATCTGACATTTCATCCACGGTCGTGAGGCGATCGGAAAGGGTTATACAAATTTTAGAGGATATGTTGAGAGGTTGTGTTTTGGACTTCAGAGGCAGCTAGGAAGAGTTTTTACCATTAGCTGAGTTCGCATACAACAATAGTTATCAGGCAAGCATTAAAATGGCACCATATGAGGCGTTGTATGGTAGGAGGTGTCGCACACCTACATCTTTGACGAGTTGGGTGGCGTCGGATGTTAGGACGAGTTGGTTGCGAGAGGCGAAGATAAGGTTAAATTGATTGAGGCTAAATGCGAAGAAGCTTCGGATGGCGAAGTTATATGTCGATCTAAGCGGAGGGATATAGAGTTTGCCGTGGGTGGTAAGGTCTTTCGAAGGTCTCGCCATGAAAGAAAGTGTTAAGATTTGGGAGAAAAGGCAAGTTAAGTCCAAGGTTTATTGGGTCGTATAAGGTGTTGAGACGAGTGGGACCAGTAGCCTATCAGCTCAAGTTGCCTATGGAGATGAGTCGAGATACATGATGTGTTTCATGTCTCCATGCTTAAACGCTATCGTTCTGATCCATCGCATGTTGTGGCAGTAGAGGAAATAGAGTTGAGTCTAGATCTGACGGTGGAAGAGGAACCAGTGCAAATTCTGGATCAAGATGTGAAAGTTTTGCGTAAGAAGTCAGTTTCAATAGTGAAGGTTTTATGGCGAAACCATGGCATAGAAGAAGCTACGTGGGAATCGGAGGATGTGATGAGACGGTGATTTCCTCAACTCTTTTGATCGAGGTAATTTCGAGACGAAATTATTTTAAGAGGTAGAATTGTAACATCCTAAAATTTGAGTATTATCTTGTTATTTGTGTTAGTTCAAGTATGATTTTATTGTGTGCTTAGTATAGTTTTGTGAAGGTTTGGAATTATTAGCTAAGCTAGAATAATTTTAGTATTACAAATTTAGTGAAGTGGATTAGGTGATCCCGACACTTAAGTTAATTTAAGTGTCTAATTTTAGCACATGAGGAGTTAGTGGCAAGGTGGTTATGGCGCATGAATGGTTGCTTGAGGGAGTGGTTCGAGTATCATGGAATACATTTTGAAGACTTAATTTTATTCAACCTTACATCAAGTGTCGGTCAAGTTTTACATATGGTAAGTTGGACTTTAAATTTTATGGCAAGTTGAATAATAGATTAGGAAAGCTTGTATTTTGGGATAAGAATCTTATGGATTAAGGAAGGATAAGGGGACAAAGGCTTGAATGTTGGAGAGTTGTTCGGAAACTCTTCTATGGCCATTAGTCCATGCATTTGGACGGTTTTGGGGCTAGGGGGTTGACCGAATTTGTTGAAGGCTTGGTAGGTTGATAGTTTGTTAGTAAAAACTTTCTTAGCATTTGAACATCATTTTCTTTTCTCTCCACAAACTCTCTCCCTAGCCGAATGTGTTCTTGGCAATAAGGTAAAATTTGTTTTGGTATTATTCTTTGTTTTGTGTCATAGCGAAAACCCTTTGAGTTTTGCAAATTTTTCCTAGTACACCATATTGTGTAAAAGCTGAAACCATTATAGTACTTGGCGAACCTCTCTTGTTCTCAACTTTCTTTTCCATTCTTTTCATACTTGTTCAAAACCCACATTTCTTTTTACTTTCTCTTGGCAGAATCTTCCTCCTCCCAATTCTCTTTTCTTTCTTTCACTTTTGCTCAAAGTTGAAAGCATCCATCTCCATTCTATTTACTTCTCTCCATTCTTTTCTTTCTTCTATTCTGAATTCTCCTTCTCCTATCTTCACTTTTCCTTTTCCTTTCTCATTCTCCACTTTACGAATCCTATTTGTTGCCTTTAAACAACCATAGCGAAACTTCCCATTCCCTTTTGATTTGTCTTGGCGAATATCAACAAGGGTAGATTTTCTTTAGGTTCATCTATAATCGATTTTGAAGATAGGTGAGTGTATTGGCGAATTTTCTTATTCCTTTTCTTTTCTCTCTATCGTTTCTCATGAGGGCAAAGGCGAATTTTTGGGCATTGTTAGTAAGGTTCTAACTATTCATAGGAACCAAATTCTTTTAGGCTCTTGACACTTTGGAAGCAATCGATCTAAGCCTCAATTCTCGACAATCGATTTTGGTAAGTCAAGGGTAAGGATTGTGTTAGTTATCGTTATTTCACCCTTTGGGATTTAGTGGTATGGCAGAATGGTCTATGTTTTTAATCTAAGTATTGACGAATGTAGGACAAGGAGATCTAGTCGTGTAGATCGGGTCTTGAGTTTAGTGATTTCACTAGTGATAGGTGTGTAACTTACACACTTTATAACTCGTAATATATTAATAACTTGATCATGTTTTAAAGCGAAAGCTGAAAATCTCGATATGTTACCATAAGGGTATGAGCAAGGAATCGGGTAAGTCCGTTTCGATATGACTTTTGCAATATGATGCATGATGATCTTGTTTATGATATATTTGCTATGTGATTCCTAATAAAGCATAATGGCATGATTTGTATAAATCTTTGCATTGTGATGGGTGATATGAGAGGATGGGGAAGGATTTGATATTCGTGTCTTTGGGACACGGAGGTTTAGCATCTCTAGTGGTTTGGTACTACAAGATTATTTCGTGTCTTTGGGACACGGAGGTTTGGCACCTCATGGCGACTCGTTCTAGTGGCTTAGCACCACGATGGGTTGGCCCCATATTTGATATTACGGGATCGTCGCCGTTGATTTGGTATCACGTGGGTTGGCCCCACGGATGGATTATTCGTGACTTTGGGTCACGGTGGTTTAGCACCACATTATTGGATATCGTGACTTTGGGTCACGGTGGTTTAGCACCACCGGTGGTTTGGTACCACCGGGGTAGAAAAGGAGTTATGGATGGCTAGGTTGGGTGCATTATTTACATTACTTGGTTATGAATTGTGTAAGTATGTTGCATTAATCGGGAAGGATTTATGCCTTTGAGTCTTGGTGACTCACCTTCTCCTTATCTTTTAGGTGATTAAGTAGATCGCGGATGAGGAGCAGGATGAACTCGAGGAGGCCATGCAATAAAAATTCGGTTTTACATGAACTTGATTTGGGTACTTTATTTTATTTTAATTTGGTTTCGTCTTTATTTAAGATTGTAATAAGGCCTCTTTAATTATGTTTTTGGATTATTTATATGCTTTGGACTTATTTTAAGCATGGCTAAATAAATATCATGGTTGATTTAATAATCGAGCCCAAAGTTTTCTAAACTATAAAAATGCAATGGTTTTCAAAATCTTACCATCCGGTAATGTAAATCGTTTGATAGCAAAATTTCAACTTAAATGATTTCCAAATTGAAGTTTCTACACTCAAATGCAAACGGTTTTCAAAGTAATAATTTGGGTTTTCTTAAAATGACATAAATGTTTTCTAACCTATGGATTGACAACTAAGTTTTAAAAGATTTATTTACGAATTTCAAAGTAAATTATCGATTTTAACTTGTTATACACTGTTTTCTACAAATATAGAACAACAAAGAGTTTATCACTAAAATTTAATCGGTAACTCAATTTTCTTCAAAAGTTTTCCTCTCATGGCATGCAGATTCGGTCATGGCGTATTGG
Source organism: Gossypium rotundifolium (assembly GCA_025506655.1). Lineage (NCBI taxonomy): Eukaryota > Viridiplantae > Streptophyta > Magnoliopsida > Malvales > Malvaceae > Gossypium > Gossypium rotundifolium. Next base: position 39,974,271 of record CP106728.1, read on the forward strand.
CCAGGGTTTGAGAATTATTACAGATTATAAGTAATTATATAACCACAATGCATTATACTATTATATATAATAGGTCAATTTATTATAATCACCATCAAGATTTATAACCATAATTATAAGTTATAAAACCATTCATAGACTTCCATATTTCATAGCCTTAAAATTTGAACACTCACACATTCAATAATAGGTTCACATTGAATTATAAAACACTTTCTCATCTCAAAACAAATACATATGTATATATACATCACATTTGCTTAATTTCATATGCATATATCACTTACCAAATTTATACTTATATGAGATGAGAAAGTGATTTATAGTTCAATGTGAACTACTTAAGGCTATAAAATATGAAAGTTTATGAATGGTGTTATAACATAATTATGGTTATAAATCTTGATGGTGATTATAATAAATTGACATATTATATAATAGTATAATACATTATGGTTATATAATTACTTATAACTTACTAAGTTAAAGCTTACTTGGTTCTTAGTTGCTCTCGTGTTTTAGATTTCCTTTAGGTGATCATTACGTGCTTTCGAGGATCGTCGCTAAAGCTCGTCACACTATCATTAATGGCAAAACACAAAATCATCATCACAATAAAAATTAAGACATGGGATTTGTTCATTTCTAAGCAACGATCTCAAAAACGTAAAAATTATCAAGAACCGGACAGAACACATACCTAAATCAAAGCTTCAAAGTGTCGAATGTAGTTTAGGTTTTTCCTTTCTCTTTTCTTTAATATTAGATCTAGAAAGATGAACAAAATGCATGGTTGTTTATGTTTTATTTTATTTATTACATAATAATATGTATATTACCTTTTACCCTTTATAAAATAATATGAAATCTTTATATAATATGCCTATTACCGTCCACTACCAATAAAAATGGGCTAATTTCCATTCAAGGACCCCATATTAAAAAGTCACTATCAAATTAGCACTTTACACATTAATTTGTAACTTTTACATTTTACGCGATTACGTCCTTTTAATTAATCGGACACCTAAACGACAAAATTAAATCACGAAAATTTAACACAATCAAATTCACATATAATAAACACAGAAAAAATTTTAAAATATTTTTCAGATTCAGATTTGTGGTCCCGAAACAACTATTCTGATTAGGTTCAAAATCAGGTTGTTACAACAACTGTCATCATCCACTAACTCATGATATAAAATAACCAGTTTGGCCCTTTGAATAATTGCTATTTAGGCTCCCAAGTATTTTCTAAATTAAAACTCAATAGTGATTGAAATTTTACAATTTAGTCCATGAGTTTTAATTGATTATTTTGTAACACCCAAAACCCGGCCTAGAAGTTAGGCCCGAACCCGGTGTGTCACACTAAAAAGTTTTCCGATAACGTATAAAGAAAACATGTCAAATGAGATAAAAAATGTTAGATCCTTTTCTATTAGTACAAAAATAGATCTTTGATTTATTAAAATCAAGAGAAACAAGTTTGACTTGAGATATTTAATAAAATACTACTAATTTGAAGATTGATCGATTAAATTTGAAGTATAAAGCTGTGACTTTTGGAAATATCATTGATAGTTAGAGAGAAACTTCCGTATTAAAATATTTGTAAAATTTTATTTTGAAATTCATTTGTTAATCGATTTTGGAAAACCTTTATTATGATTTTAGAAAATCCCATTTAAAATAATTTGAGTAAAATATAAACACGTCAAACATAAAGCAAAATAAAATAATCCGAGGCCTTATTACAAAACATAACCCAAAATAGTAAAGTAATAAAGTAAGCAGTAAGAATCAAGTCCAAATAAAACAATTTCTAAAGTATGGCCTACAAGGTCATCCATGGCCCCAAGTCCTCAAATCCTTTGAGCATTACCTACAAGGGTTAAGAGAAAGGGGTGAGTTACAAGAACTCGATGTGAAATCCCTTACCAACATCCTTTGGGTGGAACACACATAGCAATATTTTGGGCCTAAGCCCACTTTCATGTAATAAACAAATGATATGAATGCAACCCATCCCATCTAGCCAATCTACTTTTAGTACCAACCAATCTCTCTGTGGGGATCAAGTCAACCCACCCTTGATCTCTCCAATTTGTAGTCAAGCGCCTTTTATAATATTTGTGGTGAGCCACCGAACTAGATGTGGTAGAGCCACCGAACTAGATTTTGAAGCAGGCCATTTAAAATATTTGTGGCGAGCCATAGAACTAGATTTTGGCAACATGCCTTTCTTCTCTTAAATCAATTATCCCAACCCATGCAGGTCATGTATATATATATTTAATGCATAACAATATATTCATAAGGTAAATTTCAACAAAAAGCCCATATTACAAGTTATCAATTTGGCCCATTAGTCAAAATATAAATTTGGCCCATTTAACGATCTAGCAAATTTTGGCCCATTTATCGATCTAGCAAACTTTGGCCTATTTATCGATCTAGCAAATTTTGGCCCATTTAACGATCTAGAAAATTTTGGCCGATATAGCAAATATCACATTTGGCCCATATAGAAAATATCACATTTGGCCCATATATCAAATATCACATTTGCCTATTAATCAATATGTCCATTCGGGCCATAAGGCAATATGTCAATTCAGCCTATTAAGCAATTTCGTATTTCGGCCCATTAACACTTTACAAATCAGCCCAATAGGGGCATTTCCATAATTCGGCCCATAAGGGAATTTTTTTAATTTGGCAATCGTACCTGCTAAGGGTATTTCGGTAATTTACCCTCTAAGGGTATTTCGGTAATTTCATAACCAAGGCTTAACTACTAATTTGGGGCATAAAATTGAAACTGTTCATCTACGTCATACTGACTAAATTGACCATAACTCGAGTTAAAAAAACTCGAAATATAAATCCGTAAATTTTCCTTGAAAGTAGACACATGTATCTTTCTCCTAAAATTTTTCGAATTTTAGCTTAACCATTTAGTACAGATTTATTCCTTAAAGCTTTCCTTGTTTCCTTTGTCCAATGATTAGACCTCTCTTACCAAAATCCAAATATCTCACTGTACAGTTTCCATATATTGCTCCCACTTTTCTCTATTAATAATAGGCTCACTAAGGAATCCATACATATAAATTATGACCCATAATTCACTTTTTACAATTTTATACGATTTTTCCAAGACAAAGCAGAATACCCCAAAGTCATTCAGAACCAGTCTCACTAAAATTAACATATGTTAGAATATAATATTTCTTTTCCTTCTCCGTTTCTTCCATATTAAATTAGACACAGTAAGCTTTAATCTGATATCTTACTCACTTTGTAATTCCTTTTATCCAATTTTTCGTGATTTTTCAAATACATGTCACCGTTTTTAACTGAAACTGTTTTATTACAAAACATGATTACCACTACGAATATACGCACTCCCAAGTGATCACGGATGCCGGTTATCGATTTTCTTTGGTATTTCTAATGAATCACAGAATATTTCATGTAAACTTTTAAAGAGATGTGAGATTTACTCACCATTTCAAACATATATTCGGAAGGGTGCGAGTTACACACCTTGATTCGAGTTGTGCTTTCTACGATTTCAACACCTATATTGATAGTTGATAGAAGATTAGTCTCAACTTTGATAATCGTAACTAGAAACACTTTATTAGGCTAACTCCACTTACCACGACTGTGATCTCCCTCGATGCACCAAAAATCGATCCTACCAACAATATCAATTAGCCAACCTTCAATCCGATTAACTCAATAACCAAATGGAGATATCAATGGACAATGAAAGATCTTCCTTACCTTAATCGATTATAATCCCGTTTCTCACGATCATCCTATGACTAAAGATGATTAGGAGATGTTGTGGTATTCGGCCTCCCTCTATATCACGATTGCTTAAGGAATGAGAAAGAAAGAATGATGGAAAGGTTTCGGTTATGGAGGAGAATGAACAATGATATTCAGCTATCAAGGAGATTAGAAAAAAGATGAATATGTGACCAATTCAAGAGAAGAGAAAATGCACTATTGTGCTAATATATTTCGGCAAGGAGAGTTGCAAAATGGGAGAAATGACACAAAGTTTTCAAAGGAAAATTTTGCCAAAACACCACTAAGTCTTTACCAAATGCCAAAATAAAAAAAAATCAGCTACCTTATCTCCCCAAAACCGTCCACATGCATTCCCCAGGGATAAGAGTTTGGCCCCAAGCTTTCAAAACACCATCCACAAATTAAGCCTCATGTCCCCTTTCATTCCTATTTCGCAGATTCCTTTCCCAAACTTCAACCTTGCCTTATTCTTATAGCCACCTTACCAAAAATAATGAAGCCCAACCTTGCCATAAATAGTCCTTGCTAACACTTAAGGAAAGAGTGCAAAAATATTAGCCGAACATTGCACACAAAGGGATTTGTAATAATTCCATTCTCTTGTTCTCAAAATTTTAAACATTCCTCGCCCAAGGCCCATTGGGCCCAATCCTACTAAGCCCAATTTTGGGATGTTACATATTTTCTCGATTAAATTATGGCAGATAATAACATGTTTATTTGCATGACTTTTGTGTTTAATTCGGTTAATTTTGAATTGATCCCTGCTGAATTAGTGATTTTATGTTTTAATCTTGTCAGGGATGCAATTGGGATGCTATGAGTAAAAAAAGCGAAAAGGACCAATTTGCAACACAGTCGATAAAGTGAGGCCAAATAAAAATATGGAAATAGTCGAGGACTCATTATATTTTTTGACTTTGTAAAGTCAAAATTAGAAAAAAATCTGATTTTATTTTTATTAAATTTTAATTATATGTTGGTGGTTAAAGCCAAATTTAGTAAATGTTATGTATATAAATAGGGCTTTAAGGTGGCTTGAAAAAGACACATTATGTTCTACATTTGATTTTCATTTGGAATTAAATAGAATTATTCTTTTTTCTCCCAAAGTTGGTGTGTAATTAGCATTATGTTTCCATTTTCATTTCTTTGTTCATCCAAAATTTGCTAAATAGCCTTTTAAGTCCTTTCCTTTTCCAATTTCCACCATTTTTATTCAAATTAACTCCATAGCCAACCAAAGCATGAATAATTTCATGCTTCATTAAATTCATCCTAGCTTTAGGTGGGTGTTCTTTCGGTCGAGAATCGTGAGATACGTATCCGTACTAAAATCCTTCAATCGGTATTCACATTTTTCCTAAGTATCGGGATTGACAACTCATCCCTTAAAGTTAACTCGATTTCAAGTCAAAAGTGCACGTTGGGTTGAAGTCGTGTTTCTGAACAATTGAGGAAGCGAGTTAGCGATCTTTGTATTCGAATCTCGAGAACAAATCAAGGGAGAAGTGATTAGGTTTAAAAAACCGTCTGATTGAGGCCGTTAACTCGAGTTGAGTTCTTCTGAGTGCAAGGCTACCGAAATCTTGAATTCGGAACACGTGTATCTCGGTTAGGAATGTAACAGCCTAATTTTTAGTGGTGTCAGAGACAGTGATTTGAGATCACTAAATCCGACGAGTGAGTTTAAAAATTTAATAAACTAATATTTATTAGTTAAGTATGATTTTAGAAGTATGTTAGAATTAGTAAATTTTGTGATTTAAAAGAATTTATTAGGTAAATTGGGTAAAAAAAGGTATCGAGACCTTGATTTTATAAACGAGTCATAAATATTTTATAAATATTTATGGAGTGCTATTGAGTTAGTATTAAAGTTTAGTTAGAAAATTCTAACGTTTTGATAGTTAATTAAATAAAAAGGACTAAATTGAAAAAGGTGCAAAACTTGTTAATTAAAGAAATAGTGACTTAATAGCTCAAATAATAAATAAGAAGGATTAAAAGGGAAATTGGGCCTAAATTACATAGGGTGGACGGTAGAAGTATAGAAATTAGAAAAAAAAGGTAATGTGAACTAAGGGCAAAATTGGAAATTTTACAAATTAACTAAATAAAATAATGACCAAATTGAAATTCTAGACAAATCTTCTCATTTCTCCAGCCAAAAATAGCCATTGAAGAGTTCTTCTAATCTGGTTATTCATATTTTTGCTATATGTAAGTTCAATTCTTGTTCTTTTCTGGAAATTTTGTGTTTTTGAGACTTTACAACTAGGTCCAACTATATGTTTTATTTGTTTTTTATTTTATGGATAATTTTAAAAGTTACCATGGTTGAGTGTTGGAAGTTTATGACTAATTAACATGGATTTGAAGTTCTAATTTTGTTTGTGTGATAATTTTATCAAGTAATTTCAATAGAAATTGATTTTAGAACCTAATTGTGAAAAGTTAAGGATTAGGGTTTAGTGTTGAAATTCTGGCTTTCAAAGGTTATGTAGTAGGTTAAAATTATGGAATAAAGTGTTAATTGAGAAAATAAGCTTAATTTATAGATTAATTGGTTAGGGACTAAAGTGTAAAAATTGTAAAATTTAGGGTAAATGTGTAATTTTGAAAAATTGAAGGGTATAAATTGTGAAGTGGAATGAGACTGAAATATATGTGCTAATGAAGGAATAATTTTATATTATAAATCAAGAGTACAAAGAAAATTAAGGAAAGAGAAATTATCCTAATAGTTCCTAAGCTACAATAATTTTTACAAACTAGTCCAAGTAAGTTCTATGGTTAAATTTTAATGTTATTTATTTAATTTACGATCGATATTTATGTTTATTGTTGAAAATAAAATTATTGCTAAACTATGTATATTAAAGTGAAAGTACGAAGCGATCGGAACGCAGGATTGAGTACATTCATTCAGTGCAAGAAACGAATTGACAGCAAATTACCCAAGTAAACCGAGGTTCAGCATTTGTTGCGAAATTCTGTGTTTGCTTTCCATTTAGCTCACATGAGCTTCAATCAACTCGTATGAGTTTCATTTTAAGCCTATTGGGTTTTCGTTTAGCTCTTTCGAGCTTTAGTTTAACCCTTATGGGTTTCGATTCACTCTTCAGTTTGTTCAACCCTCTGGTTTTTGTTTAGCACTTATGTGCTTTTGTGCGATCTTAGGGCTTACATGTCGATGTACTTATATTCGATCTGAAGATTTAAAGTTATTTTGATATCGATCTGAAATAAATGTGTAACATCCTAGATTAGGGGTTATGCATTTAGTGCATAATTCATGTGTTAGTGGGCTTAGTGAGGGTGTTTGGAGGTGTTTGAGGGGCTTTGGAAATTCTAGGATGAAGGTGGAAGCTTTGGAAGATTATTGGTTTTTAAGTGAAAAGAGGAAACTAGGCAAAGAGGCCTTAAGGAGATTTTCGTGGGATTTATGACACAAGAAATCGTGTGGTAAATTGGCTAGGAGGCGCCACTTAGTGCTTAGGGGAGTGACGCCTCAAGGAGCTAAGTGGACAAGGTTCGAGCAGCATAGGAAGCAATGGGCTTTTCTTTTTGCGTCTGGAAGGGGAGCAAGGCCAGGGAGGCCTTAAGGGAAAAGTCTTAGGCGTGTTTGGCATAAAACATGCCTTGGTAAAGTGGCTTCCATGCGCCACTTACGGGCTTGGAAATGACGCCTGGACAAGGGCCTTGGTTCGAATCCCGTTGGCGGCATAGACATGTTTTTATTTTGCTTTGGCGTTAAGACAAGAGGGAGATAGGGAAGGAGGCTTTAAAATAAATTGTGGCGAGTTTATGTCACAAATAAACGCCATGGCAGAATGGCTTGGGGCGCTATCGGTTGCTTGCAACAATGAGGGCCCAGGTTCGAGTTGTGAAGGAAGCAAGAAAGGGCATTTTATTTTTGTGCGGCAAGAAGGCACTTGGGCTAAGTAGGTCTAAAAGAAATTTAAGGTGAATTATGTCACAAAGAGGCGCCTTGGCAAAGTGGCCTGGGGCGTTACCTGTACGTTTGCTCCAGCAGGTCTTGGGTTCAAGGTGTGTGAGCAGCAGTGGGTGTTTTATTTTTTTTTATTCAGTTAAGATAGAAAGGGTGGCCTTATTTTAAATTCTTTAAAATAGGAGATTAATTTGGGATTGGATACGTAAGGATGTGGTGGCCGAATATAGGACTTCCTAGGGTGGTATTTTCGGCTTTGGAGGTGTCTTATTTTGTGTGCTTGAATTTGCTTCTTCTTTCTCTCTTTTATTTCTTTTGGGTAGCGAATATTCAATCTTTTTTTTTTAAAGTTGGTGAACCTTGTAGCATCTTCTTCTCTTCTCTTTGCTTGACACCTTAAAGGAAACCATAGCCAATAGTTTAATTCCATCTTGAAGCCATAGCCGAATAGTAAAAAGGGCTATATTCCCTTCTTTTTATATAAGTCTTATAAATTTGAAGCGGAAAGCGAAATCTTTTTCTCTGGTAGTCTTTGCGAACTTGTAGTGGTAAGTTCTCTATCCTAGCAATCGGTTTGGGTTTTGTTTGGTTGGTGTGCGAATCAAGTGTTAAGGCTTTGGTTTTGGTTTAGTAGAATATTCTTAAGCCATGTTATGTGTGTCTTTTGGTTGTAGCCATCAGTAAGGAGCATTAAAGGAGTTCTTCGGGATTTGAAAGCATCAAGGTAGGGAGGTTGGTGCCATTCGGCCAAGGGCCATTATTCTTGTAATTATGTTTTAGCCGATTTATTTTTAACATATGGAATATAGGGATTTGACGACTTCATAGTTAAGTGGGGATTAAGGTTTTGGTAAGTAAGGTAAGTGGTTCATGGTATTCGGCCTTAGGCCATGTTTGGTTTTAAGTGGTTAGCAGGTTTGACCATGATGGTGTAGGGACTAATCGACAAGAGTAAGCAGAGTATCGAGATTCTATATCGTGTTAGATCCTAGTAATTTGGGATGTCGCTAAATAGTAAGGTGTGTGATTAACCCACCGTTTTTTGGGGTTTTGCTATATTTGCATGTGTGAATTGTAACACCCCAAACCCGGCCCATGAGTTCTGACCGGATCAGGTATGTCACGGAGTAAAACAATTTGAAACATTTTGAGTGTTTGGTGAAAACTTGATAAAATATGGCTAAGGTATTAAAACAGTGTTTGATAAAACTCAGTTGGGATTATTGTTACAAACATGGTTGTGTTGATAAACCCTTTGAAAACGTTTGATCATGTAAAATTTTAAAATCATCAGGGTTATAGTTGACTTGGTGTATTTTGCTACCCGATGGTAACATCTTTGAAAACTCGTAAAAGTTACTTAATTTGAAAATGTTGCTTTTAACGATTTACTTAACATTTATAATTTCATTTTGTAATATAGTATAAGTAAATTAAAACAACTAATTAAACATCAAATAATAATTAAGCGGCCTTATTACAACCCAAATTAAAAATGTAGAAAGTAAATAAACATGAGCAGGATCAAATAAAATTCCAAAAACTAAGGAACAAGCATGGCGCCTCGAGTCCTCTCGGCTCCATCTCCATGATCTACTCATCAGTAAAATAATTTGGGAAGGGTGAGTCACCAAGACTTAGTGTGTAAATCCCACCCGAAATGCAAGCGATACACAAATTATTAATAACATGCAAACATGCAACCCACTAACCATCCGTACTCCTTTAACTACCCAGTGTGGTCAAAACCAGCAGTGGTCAAAACCACTGGTGACTAGAGTCACAAATCACATGATGGGGCCAACCCATCATGTGGTCAAAACTCTTGATGACCATAGGTCACAATTTATCAAGATGTGGTCAAAACCAATGGTGGTACCAAACCAGGGACTTAGTCACAATTTATCATCGGTGTGGTCAAAACCACTGGTGACCAAAGTCACAATTACTCGATGGGGCCAACCCATCTTGTGGTCAAAATCATGGTGACGGTCCATAGAAATCATCCCCTCTCTCATCAATCCCACCATCATCATGCTTACATAACAAATGTCATAATCCCATATATCATGCATTTATGTATAGCATAGCATCCAACGACATATGATGGCATACAAAATCATATATCATAGATCACGTAATAGGGGACTTACACGGAATCCATGCCTATGCCCACAAGGCTAAGTTACAACACAAAGGTTATACAACAACATAATAAGCAGGTCTATGCTAATAAAGTGTGTGAGTTTACACACATTACTCTAGAAATTCCTAGATCCGAAGATCCGATCTCATGCTAGATCCTTTTGACCTATATTCGGCCAACATCAAAGTTAGTGCCATAGGCCTATTCGGCTATAATAGTTGAAACCCGAAGATTCATTTGTGGCACTTACTTTAAACCGATTTGGTTTCCAACCAAATCCCGAAGCCACACACTGGATTCCTTGCAATCGGCCAAACCTTAGATCCATACAAGTGATTAGTTTTAGGCTTTTCCAAGTATCTAATGGAAAGACTAAAGAGAATCCCTTACCGTAGACTTACCAAATCGATTAGCAGAGAATGTGAGATCAGATCTACTGCTTTGAAAATCCCGAAGTTCCTAGGTGAAATCGGTTTCAAAAAGGTAGTTAGCCAAATCATCAATAAATGCTGAATTTTGGCTCTTCCCCTCATCTAAGTCGACAGAGAAAAAAATATGGGAAGAAGGTTTCGAAAATCACTTACCCTTTACCAGCCACTTGGAGAAGAAATCCCGAAAAGAACCTATGCCCTCCTGATATTCGGCCAAAATAGAACTAATAGAAAAGAGGAGATTTTGGCGGAAGAGTGGAGTAGATTCGGCTAAAGAACAAGAAGAAAGAAGTGAAAAGGGTGATAGGGGTTTGAAGAATTTTGGGGCAAAGATGACTAGAGAGAATTCGGTCAAGAGAACAATTTGAGAAGAAAGAAAAACAATTAGATGAATTTCGGCAACCCCCCTTTCACTTGGTCGAATATGCCATCACAAGAGCCCTTCATTTGGCCACCTCTCCCCCTTTTTTTTTTGATAATTCTCATCTTTTGATTATCACCCATCTAATTTAATTTAAAACAAATTTTATCCTTTATCCCTTATTAGCCGAAATCATCAAAAATAAGGACTTATCCCATCCTTTCAAAGTCCCACATGCCATCCAACTCTTCCCTCTTCATGGCGCCAACCTTTAAAAATAAAAATAAAAACCTTATGCTACCATCGTGACTCGAACTTGAATCCATTAGCCAAGACCCTTAAGTGGCGCCCAAGCCACTCCACCAAATGACTTTCATGTCCAAACCTTACCCACAAAATTTGTTAAGGCCTTCCAAACTTAGCCCTTTCTTTAACTTAAAAAGCCTAAAAAATAAAACACATCCCCTTGTAACTCCCAAGATTCAAACCCAAGACTTGCCCAAGCGTCACCTCTAAGCCCTTAAGTGGCGCATGAAAGTGACTTTGCCAATTAATTCTTTGTGTCATGCTTCTCTAGAAATTTTTCTTAACCACTATCTCACCTAGCTCCCTTTTTTAAACACTTAAAAGAAATTTCAACCCTAAGTCGACCTAGCTAAGGTTATGACTAGACCTAAAACATGCCTAGTAATCATAGGATTTACTTCTTCAAGCACACATTAGAAAAATAATTAAATTACAAACAACCCCTAATTAGGGATGTTCTGATTCTACCCCTTAAAAAGAATTTGACCTCGAAATTACGGATCGGAAAAGAGTTGGGGTATTGCCACGCATCACATCCTCGGGTTCCCATGTGGCCTCCTCCGTACCATGGTTTCGCCATAGCACTTTTACCAAAACCGACTTCCTCCTCGAACCTTGACATCTCAATCCAAAATCTGTACTGGCTCCTCTTCGAAAGACAAGTCCGGGTTCACCTCAATTTTCGTGATCGGCACTACGTGTGAGGGATCTGATCGATAGTGCCTCAGCATCGAAACATGGAAGGCGTTATGTATCTAGCTCAATTCTGCTGGCAACTCAAGCTGGTAAGCTCTGGTCCCTGCGTTTCAACACGGTATGCGGTCCGATGAATCTAGGGCTTAGCTTGCCCTTGGCCAAACCTCGGCCTTCTTCCAGGGATACCTTCAAGAAGACCTTATCACCCATGCATATTCAACCTTTACTGCTTAAGAATGGCGTAGGATTTCTGCCTGTCTGATGCCTCCTTAAGACGATCCCGAATTGCTCCAACCTTATCCTCCGTCTCTACTACTAACTCTGGACCCAACATCTGACGTTCTCCTAGTTTCGTCCAACATGTAGGAGTACGGCATTTTCGACCATACAGCGCCTCATATGGTGCCATCTGAATTCTCGCTTGATAACTATTGCTATAAGCGAACTCTGCCAAAAGGTAGGTACTCCTCCCAACTACCACGGAAATAAAAAACACAGCCCCTCAACATGTCTTCCAACACTTGGATGACCCTCTCAGATTGTCCATCAGACTGCGGATGAAAAGCCGTGATGAAATTCAACTTCGTGCCTAACTCTTGATGTAAAGCCTTTCAGAATCTCGACATAAACCGGGGATCCCGATCTGAGATAATGGATACCGGTACTCCATGCAACTGCACTATCTACGCTATATCTGACTTGGCTAATCTTTGAAGTGAGTAGTCAACCCTTACCGTATGAAATGGGCCGACTTAGTCAATGGCTGCTATCACCCAACAGCATCTTTCTTCTTTGGGCGTAAGGAAAGCCGACTTCGAAATCCATAGTAATCTCCTCCCACTTCCTTTGTGGGATCCTTACGGTTGTAATAGCCACGATGGCAATTGATGCTCACCTTAACTTCGGCATGTTAGACACTTGCCCACTAACTTCGGTTATTTCCGCTTAAGACCCGACCACCAAAGCGCTCCCTTAAATCTCGATACATCTTGTTGCTTCCGGGTGCATAGCGTGCGAATTGCTATGAGCTTCTTTAAGGATTATTGCCTCAAATCATCATCCTTAGGCATGCATACTCTCTCCGAAAGTACAACACTCCATCAACGCCCAAGTGAAACCTTGACCTTACCATTACATGCTTGCAACCTCCGAGAACTCAAAGCTTAAATCGATCATCATTTTTCTTTGACCTCATTAATCCAAGACGGCTTCACTTGCAACTCTGCCAAAAGGCTCCCATCCTCATAGAGACTTAGGTGAGCAAACATTGCTCATAAATCCGCTTCCACCTTCGACTCAATGCATCGGCTACCACATTAGCCTTCCCGGATGGTATTCGATTGAGCGATCATAGTCTTTCGACAACTCCATCCACCTCATGCCTCGATTTAAATCTTTACGAGTCAAGAGGTACTTGACTTTGTAATGTCTGTGTACACTACCGACTTCTCCCCATCTGAGATAGTGCCTCCAGTTTTCAAGGCAAAAACCACAGACCAATTCCAAATCATGTGTCGGGTAGTTAGCTTCATTGAGGCCTCAATGCTGCCGTGACGCATAGCGACCACCTTCTCTTCTTACATCACACACCCTAAACCATTATGCAATGCATCGCAATACAGATGGATTCCTTTCCTTCCTCTGGTGAATCAAGGCTGGTGCTTAGTCAAAATCCTCTTGACTTATCGAAACTCTCTTGCTACTTCTCGAGACCACACAAGCGGAACTCCTTTTCTCGCCAGTTTAGTCAGCAGTCTGCGATTAAGGAGAAAATTTTGAATCTCCTATAATATCCACGCCAACCCTAGAAAACTCTAAATTTACATAACAGACTTGGGTGGTTTCCACTCTATCCGCCTCAATCTTACGAGATCCACCACGATGCCCTCGGTGAAACAACATGCCCTAGAAAGGTTACCTCCTTGGCCGAATTCACACTTCTTGAATTTGGCGTACAAGCTACTTCTCCTCGAACTTGCGAGAACCACATGAAGATGTACATCATGCTCCTCTTGGGCTTGAGTACACCAAAATGTCGTCTATGAAGACCACGACGAACCGATCCAAATAAGGTTGGAAAACTCAATTCATCATGTCCATAAACACTGCCGGTGCATTCGTCAAACCAAAAGGCATTACCAGAAACTCGTAGTGACCATACCGAGTACGGAATGCTGCCTTATGGACATCAGCTTCCTTCACCTTAAGCTGATGGTACCCTAACCTAAGGTCAATCTTAGAGAACACCGATGCTCTTTTGAGTTGATGAACAGATCGTCAATCCTGGGCAAAGGTATCTATTCTTTATAGTCAACTTGTTCATTTGTCGATAGTCTATGCACATCCTCATTGTCCCATCCTTCTTCTTGACAAAAAGCCTTTGGAGCTCCCCAAGGCGATACACTTGGTGGGATGAACCCTCATCCAACAATTCTGAATCTGCGCTTCAATTCTACCAATTCCTTGGTTGCCATCCGATCACGGAGCTATAGATCTTGGCGGTTACGGGTAACAGATCTATACCAAATTCAACCTCACGGTGCAGGAGGTAGACCCGAAAGTTTCTCCGAAACACATCAACATAATCCCTACGGTCAGAACATCTCTCACGGTAACATTCTTAGCTTTGGAGCACGACATGCACCACATATGCTTCACAACCCTTCCTCACCATCTTTTACGCCTTCAATGCGAAGCAGTTAGATAGGTAATCTCTCCTTTTACCTATCATCACCACCTCATCACCTTCTACGTTCTTTATTACCATGCGCTTAGGCTGCGCAATCGAGCTAGCTTTGATACTTTACTAGCCAATCCATCCCAAGGATTAGGTCGAACTCCAAGCAGTAGTTCCATCAAGTCGACCAAGAACACGACCCCTTGGAGTTCTAAGTGCGTTCCTATAGAGTTTACTTACTTCTACGAGTGACCTAGAGGGCTTAATCTGATCATCTTCCTAGAAGTAAGCTCGAGTCTAAGTCACGAGTTTCCACTCGCTACTAGCAATGTATGAGTGGGTTGAGCCAATGTCAATCAAAGTACTATAGGGTACACCAAAGATCAAGAACATACCGATTATGACGTCCGGTGCATCGCCCTCCTCCTGACGCCTCGCGGCATAGACCAAACTAGGTTGCCTAGCATCAGTACCCGCAGTAGCTCCCCTCGGTGCCCCACGACCTCTGCCAACACCATTACCTCCTCTTCCTGCACCACGACCTCTCGGAGGCTGTTGGTTATCCCTTCTATTCGGTGCACGATCCTGATCCTCTGATCTCAGTCTAGCTGCCTTTTTCAGACAGTCCCTAACTCGATGTTCCATGGACCCACACTCGAAGCATCCGCGATTACCATTCTAACACTTTCCCGTATGAGATTTTCCACACCGAGCACACCGTGGCGGCCATTGAGAATTGGCAGCAGCAGCAGGCCTAGCAGCTTGATCTGACCCACCAAACCTCGTCTTCTTTTGCTGATTACCAGAAAACTTTGAAGATCCGGAGCTCCTCTTATTCCAGTTCCTATCCTGATTCCGCGTAACTAACTGCCTTACCCCTTCAGTAACCTTAGACTTCTCCACTAGGACAGCGAACTCTCATTCCTGCTGTGGAGCTATCATCATCCTCAGCTCATCTCTCAGCCCATCCTCGAATCTAACACAGCGTTCATGCTCGGTACCCATAATACCACGAGCATACCTACTCAACCTGGAGAAATTGACCTCAAACTCCGCTCTTGTCTTATTACCACGAACTAGGTTCAAGAAAGCCTTTATTGCGCATCCACGTATCGGTTACGATGTATTTCTTTTGATAAGCGACCTTAAAGAATTCCCATGTGAGATCCTCGCCATCGCTCCATCCCTTACGGTGAGCCACCACTAATATGACTCATCCAAGCGGAGAGATTATACCTTCAACTTCTCCTCATTTGTAAAATCCGGTCACCCATGATCCTCTCAGTGATTCTAACCAATACCCATGCATGGCTGGGTGCCACTCCAAAACTCCTCTAAACACCTCGGCTCCGTTAGCCCGGAGTCGCTCAACCATGAATTTACGGGCTCTTGCACCCGCGCCTGCCTCAGCAACTCATTCCAACACTCGTGAAATACTGACTTGAGACACTACATCGTTACCACCGATCGATCTTAAAACTTAGTTTTTAATGGCCGTGATCCAGGCATCTCATTTCTAGACCCATGACCAGACCCTGCTGGCTCGGACAAGGTCATCCTACCCCTACCACAGCCACGCGACGGATGTCCACGACCTCTTGTACTCATTATTTTCGTTTACGTTTATCTGATTAAAAATTTTATGCATTAGAGCTTGTTTCGCTGGTTATCCGCGAAGGAATTTTATGAAATGAGCTTAATAGGGATTCTTTCGATCATTCAAAGTTTGAATTTTCTATCCTAATTTACAAGAACACATACATTCCTTAGTATCTCACATACACATTCACTCATCAAACTTTTCTACCCGTTCCTATCCCAGGGGTATTTTCGTCAATTGTCCTACAAGGGTATTTTTGTAATTTTTTTGAAAATAAAAGTTCTCGGATGATTTTGTCAAAAAGGTTTTTTGGAATTTTTAAATTACCGATGTATTTTGAAAAATTTTGAAATCTGAGGGTATTTTGGTAATTTTGGACCTCAGGGGTATTTCGGTAATTTTCACAAATCAGAGTGAATTTGTAAAATTTAATAAATCAGGGATATTTCAAAAGTTGTAAAACTTTGAGGATTCTTTTTGAGAAATACATTTTCCAGAACAGTGATGTTGCAAAATTTTGAAAACCAGGGTCATTCTGGTAATTTTATTGGTTAGGGGCAATTTTGTAATTTTACCACTAAGGGTATTTTAGTAGTTTTTTTTTTCATAACGAGATTTCCAACATTTGGTTCTAATTAATTTCACAAAAGAAGGATATTTTGAATTTTTCTTATTTGGAAATTTTCCATACGGAGGATATTTTGGTAGTTTACAAACCAGGGGTATTTTGGTCATTTTTTTATTTGGAATTTTTTTTTAGCCAAGGTTTTAATTGCTACAAAACAAAACGGCTAGTCCCTTTCGGGTTTTAGTTATCAAGTTTAGCCTGTGAGTGTGTCGTCTCAACTAGGATGAACCATCACTACGCACCAGGTAGGATTCGTGTGAGTAGGAGGTGAGTCACTAGGACTGCTTAAATACCAGGCTCCCACCGAATCCAATCCTAGACATGCATATAACGATTGCCACATTCCTTGCTCAGTGACAACTCATAGGGTTGTTTAGGGAATTATTAAATCTTATGCATTGTTTGTTGGGGTTCGCTAACCCTAGGGTTCAACAATTCCTTATTCTAATATTCTCGTTCACAATTTACCCTTCTACCCCTATCAAATATTCACAAAGAAAATAGATAGAATTACTTACAGGCGATTGGTGCTGGGAGACTCGGTGACATGCTGTTCAAACCATAAACAGTTTCCCAAAACATTTCAATAAGGCCTACTAATAAAAATAAAACATTTTGGGCCTTGGGCCCCCCACAGCCGAGTTTTAAACTGGGCTCTGATACCAAAAATGTAACACCCCAAACTCGACCCATGAGTTCTGACCGGATCTCGTATGTCACGGAGTAAAACAATTTGAAACATTTTGAGTATCTGGTGAAAACTTGATAAAATATGGCTAAGGTATTAAAACAGTGTTTGATAAAACTCAGTTGGGATTATTGTTACAAACATGGTTGTGTTGATAAACCCTTTGAAAACGTTTGATCATGTAAAATTTTAAAATCATCAGGATTATAGTTGACTTGGTGTATTTTGCTACCCGATGGTAACATCTTTGAAAACTCGTAAAAGTTACTTAATTTGAAAATGTTGCTTTTAATCGATTTACTTAACATTTATAATTTCATTTTGTAATATAGTATAAGTAAATTAAAACAACTAATTAAACATCTAAATAATAATTAGCGGCCTTATTACAACCCAAATTAAAAATGTAGAAAGTAAATAAACATGAATGAATCAAATAAAATTCCAAAACTAAGGAACAAGCATGGCGCCTCGAGTCCTTTAGGCTCCATCTCCATGATCTACTCATCACAAAAATAATTTGGGAAGGGTGAGTCACCAAGACTCGGTGTGTAAATCCCCACTCGAAATGCAACTCATACACAAATTATTAATAACGTGTAAACATGCAACCCCACTAACCATCCGTACTCCTTTAACTACCCCGTGTGGTCAAAACCACTGGTGGTCAAAACCACTAGTGACTAGAGTCACAAATCAAATGATAGGGCCAACCCATCGTGTAGTCAAAACCACTGATGACCATAGGTCACAATTTATCAAGATGTGGCCAAAACCACTGGTGGTACCAAACCACTGGGACTTAGTCACAATTTATCATCGGTGTGGTCAAAACCACTGGTGACCGAAGTCACAATTACTCTGATGGGGCCAACCCATCTTGTGGTCAAAACCACTAGTGACAGTCCATAGAAATCATCCCCCTCCTCTCATCAATCCCACCATCATCATGCTTACATAACAAATGTCATAATCCCATATATCATGCATTTATGTATAGCATAGCATCCAACAGCATATGATGGCATACAAAATCATATATCATAGATCACGTAATAGGGGACTTACTCGGAATCCATGCCTATGCCCACAAGGCTAAGTTACAACACAAAAGGTTATACAACAACATAATAAACAGTCTATGCTAATAAAGTGTGTAAGAGTTTACACACCTGTTACTACCGAAATTCCTAAATCCCGAAGATCCGATCTATTATGCTAGATCCTTTTGACCCTATATTCGGCCAACATCAAAGTTAGTGCCATAGGCCTATTCGGCTATAATAGTTAAAACCCGAAGATTCATTTGTGGCACTTACTTTAAACCGATTTGGTTTCCAACCAAATCCCGAAGCCACACACTGGATTCCTTGCAATCGGCCAAACCTTAGATCCATACAAGTGATTAGTTTTCGGCTTTTCCAAGTATCTAATGGAAAGACTAAAGAGAATCCTCAAGTAGACTTACCAAATTGATTAGCGAGAGAATGTGGGATCAGATCTCTCGCTTTGAAAATCCTGAAGTTCCTAGGTGAAATCGATTTCAAAAAGGTGGTTAGCCAAATCATCAATAAATGCTGAATTTTGGCTCTTCCCCTCATCTAAGTCGACAGAGAAAAAAAATATGGGAAGAAGGTTTCGGCAATTACTTACCCTTTACCAGCCACTTGGAGAAGAAATCTCGAAAAGAACCTATGCCCTCCTGATATTCGGCCAAAACAGAACTAATAGAAAAGAGGAGATTTTGGCAGAAGAGTGGAGTAGATTCGGCTAAAGAACAAGAAGAAATAAGTGAAAAGGGTGATAGGGGTTTGAAGAATTATGGGGCAATGATGACTAGAGAGAATTCGGTCAAGAGAACAATTTGAGAAGAAAGAAAAACAATTAGATGAATTTCGGTAACCCCCTTTCACTTGGCCGAATATGCCATCACAAGAGCCCTTCATTTGGCCACATCTCCCCCTTTTTTGATAATTCTCATCTTTTGATTATCATCCATCTAATTTAATTTAAAACAAAGTTTATCCTTTATCCCTTATTAGCCAGAAATCATCAAAATAAGGACTTATCCCATCCTTTCCAAAGTCCCACATCTTAGTCAACTCTTCCCTCTTCATGGCGCCAACCTTCAAAAATAAAAATAAAAACCTTATGCTACCATCATGACTCGAACTTGAGTCCATTCGCCAAGACCCTTAAGTGGCACCCCAAGCCACTCCACCAAATGACTTTCATGTCCAAACCTTACCCACAAAATCTGTTAAGGCCTTCCAAACTTAGCCCCTTTCTTTAACTCCCAAAAAGCCTAAAAAAAATAAAACACATCCCCCTTGTAACTCCCAAGATTCGAACCCAAGACCTGCCCAAACGTCACCTCTAAGCCCTTAAGTGGCGCATGAAAGCAACTTTGCCAATTAATTCTTTGTGTCATGCTTCTCCCAGAATTTTTCTTAACCACTATCTCACCTAGCTCCCTCCTTTTAAACACTTAAAAAGAAATTTCAACCCTAAGTCTGACCTAGCTCGGGGTTATGACTAGACCCTAAAACATGCCTAGCAACATGAGAAAAAATAATTAAATTACAAATAACCCCTAATTCAGGATGTTACATGAATTATGTGCTAACCAGTGTAGTGGCAGTTATGTGGTGATTACCCTAAAAAGGGGTATATCGATAATCAGGTTAGTATTATCTGTTGATACGAATGTGAAAGTGCCGATGTGAATGTGACTATGCATATGGAAATATGATGGTCTACCTTAATAACATGTGCATGCATTTATTATTATTATGCCACTATTACATGTTGCATGTGCATGGGTTGGGATATGAAAGAAGATGCAGGTGTACTTGATGCGTGGTTTGATGTTAGCCTTGAGCTACATCGTGGATTGATGTTGGTGAGGTCACGTTATGGATTAATTACGATTTAGTTGGCGTGGCTTGATGAGTGGCTATGTGCCTCATCGTGGTTGATATCGACTAAGTGCCATATCGTGGTTGATGAGTGACTATGTGTCCCATCGTGGTTTTGGTGTTAGCTATGGCTACATCGTGGATTAGCCTTGGCCGAGGTCGCGTTGTGGATTATTGTACTTAATTGCGTGGGCGGCATTGATTGCCTTTGGAGTGAAAAGGAGAGGTGATTTGTTAATCCGTTGGTGTGTGGTAAATTTGGATACGGGGTGTGTAGAGGATGGACCCTAGGTTTGGGTTGGGTACACTTTGCATAATTATATCGATATGTGAATTTAATGTGAAAGTGGGCCAAGCCCAATTGATACGTGGACTAATGTGGAAATGGGCCAAGCCCAAGGTATGTGAATGTGGATTTGAATAAGAAATGGGCTAAGCCCGGTTATGTGGAAAGTATGTGGTTAATTACCACATTACACGATAAGTGTTATGAAGATGGGCCAAGCCGAATGTAGTAAATTGTGAATATGATATCTTGTTATCGATATATGGGTTAATATGTGTTGACTTGTGGGTGGAATTGGTGGTTTAATTACACACTGAGTCTGCGACTCACCCAATTTTATTAACATCACGGTGATGCTTGGACCAGGTTTGGAGAGGATACAAGGTGGCCCATGCGAAGACATTTTATTCCATGCGCTTTATTATTAAGTACTTTGATTAATTATTTGTTTTTGTAATAAGGGCCACTTAAAGTATTTAATTATTTATTTTGGTATGGTTAAGTGGATTTATAATTGAGTTAATATTTTGTAAGTTTAATTTTAAAAACTATTTAAATCTCAAAAGTCATAATAAAGTTTTGAATATGGTATTTTTCATAATAACTTAATTTTTACTTAGAATATTTTAAATTACGAAAATAATTTATTAAAGGCAACAAATTTTTAACGGTTTTCACTTTTAAGTAAGAATATTTCAAACGTTTTCCACAGTGGCATTTCAAATTCGGTCGTAATGAATGGGCCGGGTTTGGGGTGTTCTGATTTAGTATCGAGCAGGTTCAAAACTCGACTTTGAGGTTTTGGGCGAAAATAGTTTTCAAAATATGGACTTTTATTTGAGTTTATTACGGCATGGCACCTGTACCTCCGGCCCGAAGTCCACCAGGTAAGTACCTCTGACTACTGAAGTGAATTGAATATGTGAATTTGATGGGCTTTTAAGGGAACGTAGATTAGTGAACTAGGATCTGTTGAACCCTAGGACTAGTTTGCTCAAACACAAGTACATAAGACTTAAGGACCATTAAACAAACACAGTGATTAAGTCGCGAGCTAGGGTGTGGTAACTATTGTGCGCATGTCTAGGAGTGGATTCGATGAAGAGCTTGGTATTTAAGTAGTCCTAGCGACTCACCTCCTCTTTTCTCGAATCCTACAGTGCGTAGCTACGGTTCACCCAACGAGAGGACTTATTCACGAGCTAAGCCGATAATTAAAACCCGAAAGGGACTAGCCATACTATTTTATAAACACCTTAGTTTTTAAAATCCTTAAATTAACCCTTGACTTGCAACAAAATCTATTACGAAAATTTCTCAAAAAAAATTTTTCAAGTATGCCAAATTACTAAAATACCACAGTGATAAAATACAAAATGCCCTTAGTTTCTAAAATTTCCATATTACCCTCGATTTTAATAAAATTTCTCTATTATGAAAAAGTGTCCAAAAACTCTATTTTTCCAAAATTCAAGGTACTTTGATTTGAGAAAAAATTACTAAAATGCCCCTGTGATGTAAATTACTAAAATACTCTTAGTTTTTAAGATCTCTAACATACCCTCGACTTTTGCTAAAATGTTTCTACTTTAAAAAATACCAAAAACATCATTTTACAAATATCAAGATACTACGATTTGGAAAAATTATGAAAATGCCCTTGACTTCCAAAATTACCAAATAACCCGATTTAAAATTTACGCAACCACCGATTTGGAAAACAAATTTTCAAGATTACCCGAGTTTTTGAAATACCTTTGGTTTATAAAGATTTTTTTAAATTGATTTAGTTATTACCAAAATACCCTTATAGGACAAATGATGAAATTACCCACAGGTTGAGAAAGGATAAAGGCGGCCATGGTAGCATGGTGGATATGGTGGATGAATGAATGTAGCTTCATTGAGAAATGTAGATATCTCTATTATGAATGTGAATGTGAATGTGATTCTACGAATTAGAATAGAGAACTTGAACTGAAACTTTGTGTGATCGAAAGAACCACTTCGAACTTCTTTTCATAAAATTATTAGCGATTAATCGGTGGAACAAAAGTACTAATGCATAAAATTTTTAATCGGATAAATTGCGACGTTAGACATGAGTTCTAGGGGCGTGGTTAAATGCGTGGACCTGATAGAGGTAGAATGGCGATGTCGAAACCGGTAGGGTGCGGCCATGGGTCAAAAAATGATGTCTGCACGCTTGATGGTGGTATGAGAGGATCAAGATCCGATAGAAGAAGATGATGCGATGTCGCGAGCTATGTTGCGAGTACTAGAGCGATGTGGCGAGGAGCTAGTGTGGGAAATGGAGCAAAATCGATGTCGAAAAGACTTAGGTCGAGCGGATGAGGTTTTAGAGGAGTATCAAGAGTAGCTCGAATGTAGCGAGTATTGGTTGGAGGCGGTCGAAAGAATCATGGACGATTTAGGCGTGCTCTGAGGAAAAGCGAAAGGTCTATCTCGTTGCTCAGAGATGAAGCTTATCGATGGTGGCTCCTTTGTCGAGCAAGGTGTTTGACGGATCGAGTGGATTAGGAATATTTTAAGCTTAAGTTTGAAGGGAAATCGTTGGATCTAGCTACTTAGACTCATGAGAGGAAGGCGTTTCTAAACTTGGTTCAAAGAAGCAAGTCGGTGCGAGAGTATGAAGTGAATTTGTGCGATTAAGTCGATGCCAAAGGGATCGTAGCTCACGATTCTGAAAGATAATGTCCGGTTCGACGATGGGCTACTGAGATAAGTTCGCGAGTTGATTGCTCACGCACAAAGAAAGGACTTTGCCATTACGGTGGCGAAAGCTCGGATAAATTGAAGAAGTTAAGTAGGCAGAAGAGAAAGCGAGAAAAAATAGGAGCAGGAATAAGAGAAGCTTTGCCGTCAACATCGTTTGGAGATGTTCAGAAAAGACTAAGGATTGAGAATCCTGTGCGTGCACCTATACCCGTTGCTGAGAATCGGAGTCATTCATGTGCTCAGTGTGGAAGAGCTCATGCAGAAGAGTGTTGGGGCAATAGCAAGGAATGTTTCCGATGTGGATCTAAGGCTCATTTGGTTAAGAATTGCCCTCGAGCAGCGAAGGTTAAATGGTTCAAACCATGAAGGAAATGGTTTTAGCCAAGGTTGTGGAACACCCGGTAGAGGCGGAAGGTTCAAATCTGAGACCACCAAGGATGTGATAGCGGGTAAGTTCCTTGTTATGGAATATATTTTATTGTTTTGAGTTTTATAAGATTGGTTCATGCTTGTATTATTGGTGTAGTGTTTGAAACCACGGATGTGAACTTAAAAATTGTGCTAGGAAGTATGATGGTTCTATTAAGATCAGTCTGTGACATAAGCGTAGTCACGGTGAGTTAAGATGTCGATTATTAGTTAGTAAGTAATTTGAGTACGAAATTATTTTTAAGGAGGGTAGAATCGTAACATCCTAGATTAGGGTTATGCATTTAGTGCATAATTCATGTGTTAGTGGGCTTAGTGAGGGTGTTTGGAGGTGTTTGAGGGCTTTGGAAATTCTAGGATGAAGGTGGAAGCTTTGGAAGATTATTGGTTTTTAAGTGAAAAGAGGAAACTAGGCAAAGAGGCCTTAAGGAGATTTTCGTGGGATTTATGACACAAGGAATCGTGTGGTAAATTGGCTAGGAGGCGCCACTTAGTGCTTAGGGGAGTGACCCCTCAAGGAGCTAAGTGGACAAGGTTCGAGCAGTGTGGGAAGCAATGGGCTTTTCTTTTTGCGTCTGGAAGGGGAGCAAGGCCAGGGAGGCCTTAAGGGAAAAGCCTTAGGCGTGTTTGGCATTAAACAGGCCTTGGTAAAGTGGCTTCCATGTGCCACTTAAGGGCCTGGAAATGACGCATGGACAAGGGCCTTGGTTCAAATCCCGTTGGCGGCATGGGCATGTTTTTATTTTGCTTTGGCGTTAAGACAAGAGGGAGCTAGGGAAGGAGGCTTTAAAATAAATTGTGGCGAGGTTATGTCACAAATAAGCGCCATGGCGAGAATGGCTTGGGCGCTTATCGGTTGCTTATGCGGCAATGAGGGCCTGAGTTGATTCTGAAGGAAGTAAGAAATGGCATTTTATTTTTGTCGGCAAGAAGGCACTTGGGCTAAGTAGGTCTTAAAAGAAATTCAGGGTGAATTATGTCACAAAGAGGCGCCTTGGAAAAGTGGCCTGGGCCGTTACCTGTACGTTTGCTCTAGCAGGTCTTGGGTTCAAGGTGTGTGAGAAGCAGTGGGTGTTTTATTTTTTGGCTTTTTACGCCAAGAGAGAAGGAAGTGATGGACAGAATTGGACTTTTAATTAGATAAAGATTAAGCTAGTTTTGTTTTAAATCAATTTGGGATAATGGATGAATCTTTGGCTTTTATCTTTTTATCTTTTTTATTTAGTTAAGATAGAAAGGGTGGCCTTATTTTAAATTCCTTTTGAATGGATGTTGAAGAGGTAAAATAGGAGATTAATTTGGGATTGGATAAGTAAGGATGTGGTGGTCGAATATAGGACTTCCTAGGGTAGTATTTTCGGCTTTGGAGATGTGCTTATTTTGTGTGCCGAATTTGCTTCTTCTTTTTCTCTTTTATTTCTTTTGGGTAGCCGAATATTCAATCTTTTTTTTTAAAGGATTTGCCGAACCTTGTAGCATCTTCTTCTCTTCTCTTTGCTTGACACCTTAAAGGGAAACCATAGCCAATATTTTAATTCCATCTTGAAGTCATAGCCGAATAGTAAAAAAGGGCTCTATTCTCTTTTTTTTATCGTAAGTCTTATAAGCCGAAGCAGGAAAGTCAAAACCTTTTTCTTTGGTAGTCTTCGCGAACTTGTAGTGGTAAGTTCTCTATCCTAGCAATCGGGTTGGGTTTTGTTTCAGTTGGTGTGCCGAATCAAGTGTTAAGGCTTTGGTTTTGGTTTAGCCGAATATTCTTAAGCCATGTTATGTGTGTCTTTTGGTTGTAGCCATCGATGAAGGAGCATTAAAGGGGTTCTTGAGTTTGAAAGCATCGAGGTAGGGAGGTTGGTGCCATTCGACCAAGGGCCATTATTCTTGTAATTATGTTTTAATGATTTATTTTTAACATATGGAATATAGGGATTTCGGCGACTTCATAGTTAAGTGGGGATTCGGGTTTCATAAGTAAGGTAAGTGGTTCATGGTATTCGACCTTAGGCCATGTTTGGTATTTAAGTGGTTAACAGATTTGACCATGATGGTGTAGGGACTAATCGACAAGAGTAAGCGAGTATCAAGATTCTAGATCGTGTTAGATCCTAGTAATTGGGATTTAGCTAAATAGTAAGGTGTGTGATTAACCCACCGTTTTTGAGTTTTGCTATATTTGCATGTGTGAATTATGTGCTAACGGTCACGATGGCGTTATGTGGTGATTACCCTAAAAGGGGTATATCGATAATCGAGTTAGTATTATCTGTTGATCTGAATGTGAAAGTGCCGATGTGAATGTGACTATGCATATGGAAATATGATGGTCTACCTTAATAACATGTGCATGCATTTATTATTATTATGCCACTATTACATGTTGCATGTGCATGGGTTGGGATATGAAAGAAGGTGCGGGTGTACTTCGATTCGTGGTTTGATGTTAGCCTTGAGCTACATCGTGGATTGACGTTGGTGAGGTCACGTTGTGGATTAATGCGATTTAGTTCGCGTGGCTTGATGGTGGCTATGTGCCTCATCGTGGTTGATATCGGCTAAGTGCCATATTGTGGTTGATGAGTGACTATGTGTCCCATCGTGGTTTTGGTGTTAGCTACGGCTACATCGTGGATTAGCAGCGAGAGAGGTCGCGTTGTGGATTATTGTGCTTAATTGCGTGGATGGCATTTATTGCCTTTGGAGTGAAAAGGAGAGGTGATTTGTTAATCATTTGGTGTGTGGTAAATGGATACGGGGTGTGTAGAGGATGGACCCTAGGTTTGGGTTGGGTACACTTTGCATAATTATATCGATATGTGAATTTAATGTGAAAGTGGGCCAAGCCCAATTGATACATGGACTAATGTGGAAATGGGCCAAGCCCAGTATGTGAATGTGGATTTGAATAAGAAATGGGCTAAGCCCAGTATGTGGAAAGTATGTGGTTAATTACTCTGTTACCTGATAAGTGTTATGAAGATGGGCCAAGCCCAGAATGTGGTAAATTGTGAATATGATATCTTGTTATCTGATATACGGGTTAATATGTGTTAACTTGTGGGTGGAATTCAGTGGTTTAATTACACACTGAGTTTGTACGACTCACCCAATTTTTATTAACATCACGGTGATGCTTGGGTAGGGTTTGGAGAGGATACAAGGTGGCCTATCGAAGACATTTTATTCCATGCAGTTTATTATTAAGTACTTTGATTAATTATTTGTTTTTGTAATAAGGGCCACTTAAAGTATTTAATTATTTATTTTGGTATGGTTAAGTGGATTTATAATTGAGTTAATATTTTGTAAGTTTAATTTTAAAAACTATTTAAATTTCAAAAGTCATAATAAAGTTTTGAATCTGTATTTTTTTATAATAACTTAATTTTTACTTAGAATATTTTAAATTACGAAAATGATTTATTAAAGGCGACAAATTCTTAACGGTTTTCACTTTTAAGTAAGAATATTTCAAACATTTTCCGTAGTGGCATTTCAAATTCGGTCGTAACGAATGGGCCGGGTTTGGGGTGTTACAAAATGAATTCATCGATTGAAATTGTGTTTGGCAAGAATAGTATATTGAATGATTTACGTAAATGAATTGTTTTAGTATGCTCGGTAAGATTTATGTTTAAATCCAACGAACTTATTAAGCTCCATTAAGCTTACTTTAGTTGTTTAATGTTCTTTGTAGATTTTCAAGAAGTTCGGAGGATCGATTCAACACATCTGTTCACACTATCGAGATAAATCCGATGAGATTTTGTTATGCATCTTAAGGTTTATATGGCATGTATAGGGTTAAATTAAAAAGAAGTAAAATTGTAATATGGTTGAGAGTGGCACATATACGTATATGTATGTTTGTACGCATGTAGTTTATAGTAGTCAATGAATGGAGTTAAAGTGGTAAGTTTATGCAAATGATTTGTATGATGACATATTAGGTCTAAAATTTGATTTTTGGCTTGTATTGGTTGCTTGATTGGGTTATATTGGTATATGAGAGTGTTGTATGTAGGTGATTGTGAAAAGGGTAAGAAAAGTAGCCTTTAAATGGCCTATTTTCGCCCACATGGGCAAAGACACGGGGGTGTGTCTCAGCCGTGTGTGACACCCTGCATCTTAAAATTTAGAAACATAATGCTCAGAATTGAGCACATGGTCAGAGACACGGGCGTGTGTCTCAGTCGTGTGAGGCACACGGCCTAGCACACGGGTGTATGTCTTTGCAGTGTGAAAACTGCACCTAATTTTAAGAAAATAAATTGGCCACACAGCCTAGCACACGAGCATGTGAATTGGTTGTATGACCCAAGTCAGGGAGTTATACGGGGTAAGACATGGCCTGAAGCACGAGCATGTCATGGGACCACACGGGCGTGTCCCTTGGCCACACGGGCGCGTGACCCCTATACCTAGGAAAAATTTTTGAAATTTTGCGAAAAAAATTTTTGAGTTTGATTGTGTCAAACAGTCGAGTTTTAATATTTATAAAGAATGATTGAACCTGTAGACTAACTATGACAACGATTGAGGCAAGTGCACCTATCGAATAATAGTATAGGTTAGGCAAGATTATTTTATCGAACCCAAAGGAACCTAAGAGTACTACTACTCACTTTCTTTCTATTATTTAGCTTAAAATATGGAGTGATTGGTTTATTTAAACTAATGAAAAACTAAACTAGATGCAAAGACAAAAGAATGAAACTTTGGGAAAAGGCGTGGAAAAACTCGGTTGATTTTGGGCGATACCTCAGGAAGAATCCACCTATGACTTCTCTTGTTATCTAACTTTTAATTCATATGACTTCTTTACTTAGCTCGATCTGAGACTCCTAAACCCTCTCGAGGCAAATAACGTCTAACCTTAGGTTAATTAGTGGAACTCTCGTTCTCTTATAATAACCCCTAAGGAAGCGATAAATCGATCAATGGACTCCCATATTAGGTTTCACCTAATCAGGTAAAATCTCGTCACCCCATCTCTAGGCGTGCGATCAACTCAAGCTTAATTATGCTAGATCTACTCTTAGGCGGGGTCTATTCCTCCTCCACCTAAGCACATCAGATTAAATTAAGCAACATAATTAAGAACAAACTAAGTACTTATCATATAATTTAGAAATCAAATAACAAAATCCATCATAGGTTTCATCCCTTCAAGTATCTGAAGGGTTTAGTTCATAACAAAATAAGAAAACATCTCAAGAGAAAAGATAAAACAAAACATAAGGAATCCTAAAACCCCCTAAAGGAATTGAAAAGGAGATCCTCTGTCTTGAGTAGAACTTGACTTCTTGAGATGGATCAACTAACTATCTTGAGTAATTCCACGAATAAAAGCTCGCGAAAACTCGCCCAAAACTCCCCCTTAGAATGGTGCCTTGGGTTGTTTATATAGGCTCTTTAGATGCTTTACTTGGCTCCTAAGTACCTCCTTCAAGTAGAATTACTATTAAGGTGTTTAAGTAGACTTAGGAGTATGTTTCTTTGACTTCAAGCATCCAAATCCGAGTGAAATTGCACATTCTCGTGGCAGGGGCACGCCCATGGCACACGCCCATGTAAATCGTCTTCAGGTCGTGTCTTGATTTTGTCGATTGGGGCACGGCCGTGTAAATCGTGGCATGGCCGTGTGAAGTAATTTAACGAGGCACGGCCGTGTGGCTTGAAGTCTAGGCCGTGTCAAATTCTTTGGTTGGCCCAATTTGGTCCGTTTTAAGCCCGTTTTATGTTCTATTTATCCTTAGGTGCTTTCCTGAGTATAAGACATGAAAAGAAAGGATTAAGAGCACTTTTTTACATAAATTAGGGATAAATCATCCAAAAGCATACTAAATGTGGGATTAAAATATGTTACTTTTACGGTTTATCAGAGTTCTCGATTTAGTCCCGACTTTTTTATAATACTTAAATTGGGACTCGAAAGTCCATTTAAGGGACAATATGATTAGTCTCAATTATAAATAATAAATGACAAGATTTATGTGCAATTATTCTGTAAACTCTGATAATACTCCGTAACCTTGTTCTGGCAATGGATACGGGTTAGGGTATTACAATGAAGAATTGATGGCTAGGCGTTCTTAACTGCTATAACCGACTTATTGTTTGGGGAGAAGACTAATTTTAGAGGATCGGTTCGAGAGATCATAATTCTACAGGAGTCTAGGGCTAAAGGCTTACTTTTCTTTGTTATCTAAATTTGAATTTAATTTCTAATTTTATTTTATTTCCAATTTATTTAATTATTTATTTATGCTATATCAATTATTTAATTTCTAAAAACAAAAACTCCCTAAAAAATGAACAAATTTTGGATGAATAAAGAAATGAAAATGGAAATAGAATGCTAATTCGCACCAACTTTGGGAGAAAAAAATAATAATTCTATTTAATTCCAAATGAAAATCAAGTGTAAAACATAATGTGTCTTTTTCAATCCACCTTAAAGTTCTATATATATACATAACATTTACTAAATTTGACTTTAACCACTCAACATATAATTAAAATTTGATAAAAATTAAAATCATATTTTTTTCTAATTTTGGCTTTTACAAAGTCAAAAGAATCTAATGAGTCCATGACTGTCGAAACCATTTTTTTTTAAAATGGGAATCGACTTTGGTTTTGAAAACGAAAATAAAACGGGAGTCGCCACCAATCCTTTTTGATGAGGTGTGATTGGGTCACCTCTGTTTTAATAAAACATTTTAGTTTACTAAAATGGTATTTTTGGTCTACAAAATTCAAGAAAATCGGGTTTGGGAGTCGGTTACGTACAAGGAAGGATTAGCACCCTCGTCACGCCCAAAATTGGTACCAAATCGATTGATTAGTGTCTTAATGTCGAAAGTTGAAAGCGAGAGCAATTTAAAATCTGATCCTTTTCATTAGTGTTTATTTTAAAACACTTGAATGAGTTGGAATAATCATTAAAGACCATCTCTTCTCGAGGCGTCGAAATGCCACATCCGATGAAGTTAGGACACGGCTCATTGAATCCTTGAGAATAAGCCGCCTTTTATTTAAAAGCACACGTGTTTTAATTTTTAAAGAGTATTGGTTATTTAGATTAAATGAGAAAAAACAAAACCCGATGAAGTTAGGGCACGGTCTCTAATTTCTAAATCTGAAATATTATCATTTTAGAAATTTTGACCTCGAGGTAACGAGATGTCACACCCAATAAGTTAGGGCACAACATTTTGTACTCTCGAGAATAAGCTTTTTATTTTAAACTTGTATTTTGTTTTAAAAGGATATTCCGTTATTTAGGTTAAGCGAGAAAAGTGAAACCAGTAAGTTAGGACACGATTTTCTCAAATTTCCAAAAGCATAAAATATTACCTTTGCTTTCAAGATTTTCTTTTCTCATGAATTTGGATAAAAAAGCGATGACATTTAAAAATGATACGTTTAATCGACTATGTTTTAAAAAGAAATTATTAGGATAGCGTAATATACATAATATGTACAGTGATAATGGAAGCGATAATATAAATATAAACAATAATCAATAACAACAACAACAACAACAACAACAACAACAACAACAACAACAACAACAACAACAACAATAATAATAATAAGAATGAGAATAAAATGAGGTAAATAAAACAAACAAATATAAAAAAAAACAAACTAATTATATGTATATATATAAAACATGAGTAAATAACTAAGTGAAAATTAAAAATAATTAAAACAAATAACTTTAAATAGATGCATGAACCTCGGGTAAAATAATTTAAAAATAGTAATAATAATATTTTAATAATAATAGACAAATAATAATAAAAATAAATAATAATAATAATAATCTGAAACAATAGTAGTAATAGTAATAATAATAATAGTAGAAATATAATAAAACAAAATAAAATAGCAATGCTTAGTAAATAGATATAAATCAACTAAAAAACAAATAAGTAAGATAAATAATAATAAAGCAATATATAAAACAATAAGGAAATAAATAAGCATTAAACATGATAACATATATAAAATAAGTCTAAAATGATTGAAATTAAATAAACAAGGGTGATCGGTATACATGAGTCTTAAAAATTAATAAAGAATGATCAAACACAGAAACTAACTAAGACAACGATGGAGGCAAGCGCACCTATCGAGCAGATATAGCTAGCGGCAAGGCCGGATTATCGAACCCAAAGGAACCAAAAGTACTAATATTAACTCTCTTTCTATTATTTAGCCTCTGAATTAAGGGAATTTTATCTAATCTAAAATTAATTAATTAACTAAGCTAAAGATGCTAAGACAAAGAGGAAATTGGAGAAGGACTTGAGGAAAACAGATTGAATTAGACAATACCTAAGCAAGAATCCACCTAGACTTCACTTGTTATCTAACTCTGAGCCAGACGATTTATTCACTTGACTTAACGTAGGATTCCTAATTTATATTAATACCTCTCTCGAGGCTACTAACGTCTAACCCTAGGTTGATTAATTGAAATCTCTTTCTAATTAAAACGCCTAGAATTGCATTAACTTCGATCTATGGACTCCGTATTAGGTTTGACCCTAATTGACAAATTTAAGTCATCCTATCTCTAGGTTGCATTCAACTTGCTTAACTATGCTAAATCTACTCTTAAGCAGGTCTATTCCTCCTCCGCTTAAAAGTATAAATGCTTGAATCGATATCCCGGAAATACCAAAACAAGATTTAAGAACACATAGTTAAGAACAAATCAAGTATTTATCATACAACTCATATAACAATAACAAGATTCATCTTCGGTTTCATCCCCCCCAAGTATCTGAGGTTTTAGTTCATAATTGTAAAAGAAAACATCTAAGAAGAAAATATAAAACAAAACATAAAGAAAACCATAAAACCCCCTGAAGGAATTGAAGGAGAGTTCCTCCGTCTTGAGTGTAACACCCCAAACCCGGCCCAGAAGTTAGGCCCGAATCTGGCGTGTCACAATGAAGAAAACGTATAAAGGATTTGAAATTCGCACTAAAATAAGTTTTGTTAAAATCAAGAAAAATAAGTTTGATTTGAGACATTTGAGAAAAATACTACTAACCTCGAAGATTGATTGATAAATCGTTAGATTTGAACTAATAATCTTATAAAACGTGACTTTTGAAAATGACATTGAAAATTGAAGAAGATTTAAGTATTAAAAATATTTGTAAAAATTTTATTATGAATTCCATTTGTTAATCGATTTTGGAAAACCTTTATTTTAGCTTTTAGAAAATTCTCGTTTAAAACAATTTAAGCAAAATAATAAGTAAACCAACCATAAAGCAAATAATAAAATAGTTCAGAGGCCTTATTACAACTTAAACCAAAATAACAAAATAACGGGAATAGAAACTTAAAATTTAATAACACTATTTCTGAAGTATGGCCTCCACCGAGTCATCCATGGCCCAAGTCCATCTCACGGAGCATTACCTACAGGGTTAAGAAAAAAGGGGGGTGAGTTACAAGAACTCAGTGTGTAACCCACTCACCGTTGTTCACTGGGCCAAAATCCATAAAGCAAATATTTGGGCCTAAGCCCATTTAGAAATGTAACAATATAACAAATATAAAATGCATGTGATATGCAATTCCCAACCAAGCCTAAATTTCTGTAACATCCTTAAAGTGGACCTACTCATTTATATGATAGTCTAATATGTTAAATTGAGATTGTAAAGGTTGGGGCTGACTTTTTGATTAAATATTTGAATTAAGGTTAAAGTTAGTGCTCTGGGTAATTTAAAGTGAAATATTGGGCTTTAAAAATTTGGGTTAGGTGGCTAATAAATGGTGCTAGCTTATCATTTAAGTAGATGGTTAATTAAGTGACAAAATTTGGGCTTGTGGCCCAAAGAATTAAAGTGCATTAAATGGGCATAAGGTGGCACCATAAGGGGAGAATTTGGGCCTTGTGTGGCGATTGGGCCTTAGAAGATGGTCAAATTCGGCACTTAAATGGGAAGGGGTGGGCGGCATTAGGCTACTAATTAAGGAGCTTTATTTCTTTTATTTAAGTGATAAAGATGATAAACAAGGAGGATGAGTTGGCTTTAGTGAGGGCTCTTCAAAAGGGTAAGATAAGGATTGATGTTATCGGTGAGATGAAGGCTATCAAGAGGGAAAGAGTTGGCGAAACTCCAACTCGTGTATGGGTATGATATGCCAAAGCGGGAGGCGGATATCGTTTTTTCATTTGGTTTTCTCACTTTCTCATCTATTCTCCTTAACAGAAAATTATTTCTCTTTGTACCTCTGTTTCTTGTCAAAGCGAAAACTCTCTAGCTCTTCTCTTTTCTCCTAGATCCTTACGAAGAGCGAATACTCTTAGTGCCTATCTTCTTCCTCTATATCCAGAATCTACAAGGAGATCTCTATTTTCCAGAAGGTGCCTTTAAACCATATACTCCTTAGTAATCCGGTGAGTTTTGGGATTTCTTCTTTTACGTGATTCCTTTATTTTATCAAACTCTAATCTAAATCATTATTTCCAAGGCCTTGTCGATTATACTCTTTACCCTTGAAGCAAAGCGTAACATCCTAAATTAGGGGTTGTTTGTAATTTAATTATTTTCCCATGTGTGTGCTTGAAGAAATGAATATTATGATTGCTAAGCATGTTCTAGGGTCTAGAACTAACCCCGAGCAAGGCGACTTAGGACTAAAATTTCTTTTAAGTGTTTAAAGAAGGGAGCTAGGTAAGATAGGGGTTAAGAGAAGTTTTGGGAGAAACATGACACAAGGAATAGCTTGGCAAGGTGGCTTTCATGCGCCACTTAAGTGCTACAAAGGTGGCGTTAAAGGGAGCTTCAAGGAAGGAGGTTTGAGTCGTGGGAGTTACAAGGGGGAGGCGTTTTATTTTTGGGCTTTTTGGGCGTTAAATGAAAGGGGGCCAAGTTAGAAGGCTTTAAAAGATTTTTGTGGTGGAGTTGGGACATGAAAGTCGTTTGGTGGAGTGGCTTGGCGCGCCACTTAATGGTCTTGATGAATGGACTCAAGTTTGAGTCACGACGGTAGCATAAGGTTTGTATTTTTATTTTTTGGAAGTTGGCGCCATGATGAGTAAAGAGTTGGACGGCATGTGGGGACTTTGGAAAGAAAGGGATAAGCTTTTATTTTTGGTGATTTCGACTAATAAGGGATAAAGGATAAACATTTTTCTATTTTATTTGAAGAAGTGATAAAATTTATCACAAAGGGGAGAGATGGCCGATTATAGGACTCTTTGGAGTGGTAATTTCGATTTTGAAAGGGTGATTGGGGAGTGTATGCCAAAATTCAACTAAATTGTTTCTCTTTTTCCTCTCAATTTGCTTGGCCGAATTCTCTCTAGTCCACAAGTGCCAAAATTTTTTGAAGTCCTTTCTTCTTTTCTTCTTCTTAGCCTTTGGCCGAATCTCCCTACACTCCCATCTCCCATCTAGTTCTTTCTTACTTTCTCAAAACCGAAACCACCATTAATCCCCTACTTCTCTTCCACTCTTGTTGCCCCTCTACCATTAGATTCACTTGGCTGAATATAAAGATTTGTAAACGTCTCTTTGAGATTTCTTTCCCAATTGATTTGATAAGGTGAGTGTGTGCGAAACTCTTCTCTATATTCTCTTGTTCTCTGTCGATTTGGTTGAAGAGAAAAGTGAGATCCGGCATTTATTGATGTTTGACTAACCACTATTTGAAACCAATTTCATCTAGGAACTCAAGGATTTTTAAAGCGGTAGATCTAATTCTCCATTCTCGCTAATCGTTTTGGTAAGTCTCGGTAAGAGATTCTCCTTTAGTCTTTCCATTAGATACTTGGAAAAGCGAAAACTAATCACTTGTATGGATCTAAGGTTGGCGATTACAGCGAATCCAGTGTGTGGCTTCGGGATTTGGTTGGAAACCAAATCGGGTCAAGGTAGGTGCCACAAGTGAGTCTTTGGGTTTTAACTAATTTGGCCGAATGGGTTTATGGCACTAACTTTGGTGATTGGCCGATTATAGGGTCAAGAATCTAGCGTCGTAGATCGGATCTTTGGGATCTGGGAATTTCGTTAGTAACAAGTGTGTAAACTCTTTACACACTTTTTAGTAAACTTTGCTATATTGTTGCCTTGTTAATTATGGTAGTGATTTGCTTGTGGGCTTAAGCATGGATTTGGGTAAGTCCTATTACTTTGTCATGAAATATGATTGAGTATGCCATCATATCTTTGTTAAATGCATGATATCGATAATTGATATGTAAGCATGATGATGGTGGGATTGATGAGAGGAGGGATGATCTTATGGAGTTGTCACGATGGTTTTGACCACAAGATGGATTAGCCCCATCAGTTTATTGTGACTTGGTCACGGTGGTTTTGACCACCTTGTTGTTAAGTGTGACTAAGTCCGGTGGTTTGGTACCACCGATGGTTTTGACCACATTATGATATTTTGTGACCTATGGTCATCGGTGGTTTTGACCACACGATGGGTTGGCCCCATCATTTAATTTGTGACTCTAGTCACGGTGGTATTGACCACCGGTGGTTTTGACCACGGGGTAGTAAAGGAGTATGGATGGTTAGTGGGGTTGCATAATCGCATGTTTATTAATATCTTGTGTATGAGTTACATTTAAGGTGGGGATTTACACTGAGTCTTGGTGACTCACCCTTCCCATACTATTTTGCGGATGAGTAGATCGCGAGAGATGGGCCGGAGAGGACTCGGTGGCCATGTATTCGATGGATTTGAATTTAATTTATTATCGTTAAGTTTATTTATTTTCTTTTCTAAGTTTTTAATTTGGGTTGTAATAAGGCCGCTAATTTTTATTTGGATGTTTACATAGTTAATTTCTTTGTACTTATGCTATACTACAAATGAATTTACAAATGTTATATAAATGCGGTTAAAAGCAACATTTTCCAACTAAGTAACTTTTACGAGTTTTCAAAGATGTTACCATCGGGTAACAAAATACACCAAGTCAACTATAACTTTGGCGATTTTAAATTTTACATAATCAAACATTTTCAAAGGGTTTATCAACACAACCATGTTTATGAAAATAATCCCAGCGAGTTTTATCAAACCCCATTTTTTACCTTAGCCATATTTTAACAAGTTTTCACGGACACTCAAAATGATTCAAATTATTTTACTCCGTGACATACGGATCGGTCGGGACTCATGGGTAGGGTTTGGGGTATTCTGAAACTATTCCATTAAAGTCAATTTGGTGGAAAAATCGAAGGTAAGAAGTGGTAAGTGTGGTAGAATGGCATTCCATGATTTTTGTGCTTTGGTAGAATACTATGTGGGTTAGATTGAATGTGTTTAACGATTGGTTTGATATTTGGTTGATGGCTGAACGTAGGAAGGTTGGTGGTGACAATTTCTAAAGGATATTGGGATTGACTAACTAGGTAAGTGTTAGTTTTAAAGGTTACATTTAACTAATGAGTTAGATCTCATCGTTATTTGGTTTAGTAATTAAGGGATTATTATGGACTCAACTAACGATCGAGCGAGAGAGGTTGGATCTGTAAAATCATCGCCCAAATTCAAGAAGTGATCTGTTTGGTAGTCGAGATTGGCCAGCAGGGTGTGGGCCAAAATCAAAGTCGGATCGTGGGCCAATAGTAGTTGTTTCAAGTGATAATAACGTAGATATAGCAAAAGCCTTAATCGCAAATCGGTGTGTAATACTTCCCCGTCTAGATCGATTAATAATAAATATATATGTATATGTGTTCATAAGATTGACATGTTACATTAAAAAGTCAAAATCTCGGATTTAAGCAGCGGACCCTCGGGTTAGTAAATAATCTAACTATATGTTACAAGTAAAGCTGTTGTACATGTTTTAAATTATTGTGCATGTTACATGGGTTGGGTGATGAAAGGAGGAAGTTATATGTACATGTATATGAGTATGATTTTCTGGTGAATTCTTGTGGCGGCTAATCTTAGTGAAGCATTATCTGAGCTTTGGCCATTATATGTTATAAGGGCTTACGCAATATATGTTGATGAGCGGCATGACGCCATCTTGGAAATGTGATTATGGGGTGATTGTAGAAATCCCCAATGGTGTGTTGGTTGAGTGCAGGCGTGTAGCAGATGGAAACCTAGGCAATTGGGTTAGGCTTTGTATATTACTTGTTATCCATGTAAATGAAATTGTTGCTATGTTGTATGAGGCCCAAATCTAGTGGTGCATGAAGGTTGCACCTGAGTCTCATGACTCACCCCTTTGAACTAACCTTCGGTGATGATTAGTGTATCGGACCAGAGGCGGGAGTGAAGCGCAAGGTGGCCATGCAAAGAAGGTGGATCCGTGACAAGTTTCCCATATTAGTTTTTTAAAAGTATTTTATGTTATGGATTTAAACTACATTGTGATAAGTCCATGGGCCATTAGTTTACATTTTAGTTTTATTATGGGCCTTTATCATTTATTCTTGTTTTAATTTTTTTTTTCAGGGACATGTAATCTAGTTTTGGGCCTTTGCTTATTAAGGCACATTTTATGTAATTCTTGTTTGGGCTTTTTGTCAACACGATTGTTTTACTAAAAATTTTCTTAGTGACAAACCAGATTCGGTAGTAGTGTTTGGGCCGAGTTTAGGGTGTTACAAATTGGTATCAGAGACCGGTTCAAAACTCGATTTTGGGCCCAATAGATTTTCTAAAAATGGGTTTTAAAACATGGATTTTTATTAGCAAAGGTTTATTAGTTACGCATGACACTGCGTCTCGACCAAGTTCGCGAGTAAGTATACTAAACTCCGATTGTGGTATAAATGTGGGCTTAATGGGCTTATGGGACGTAGACTATTTAGGTTAGAACTTGATGGACTCTAGGTTTGACAAACAAACTCTTAAAATCCATAAGACTTAACTTCATTAAACAAAACACATAAACAAGACACAAGACTAAAGTGTGGTAACAAGCATATGCATGTCTAGGAGTAGTTAGGAAGAGCTTGGCATTTAAGCGGTCAAGGTGACTCACCTCCTCTTGAGAATCTCACACAGTGCATAGTGATTGTTCATTTTAGCCATGACGAGGTGTGGCAATAGGCATAAGCATGTCTAGGAGTGGATTAGGAAAGCTTGGTACTTAATGGAGTCCTAGTGACTCACCTCCTTTCCACTAGAATCCTACAGTGCGTAGTGACTATTCACCCTAATTCTGATGCGTGTTGATAGGCCAAAACTACAATTAAAATCAAGAAAGGGACCGACCACTGTTTTCTCACAAAATTTTTAGAATATCCTACTTTGAAAAAAAATACTTATGATTTGCGAATATACCCCGATTTACAAAGCTAGCAGAATCTTTCCATAGAAAACAACAACAACAACAACAACAACAACAACAACAACAACAAAATATCCTTAAATTATAAAATTACCAAATTACCCCTGAGTTGTAAATGACCAAAACATTCCTAATTTGCAAAATGACCAAAATACCCATGATTGGCAAAATTATTGAAACACCCCTAGATTTTTAAAATTTTTGAAATAACCCCAGATTTTATAAATTACTAAAATAACCCCAGATTTGCAAAATTACTAACATACCCCTTAGATTTGTGAAATTACCAAAATACCTCGAGTTGGAAAATTACCAAAATACCCTTATTTTGCCAAATCACCTGAAACCTTGTTTTGGAAAAATTACGAAAATACCCCTGTAGGATAAAATTACGAAAATACCCCTGGGTAGCGAAATGATGAAAATACCCTTAGGTGATGGATGCTATTTGTATGTTAGTGTGTATGGATGTTGAATGTGCATGGTTCCTAGAATTAAGAAAATGAAACACATAGATTGGTTTGAATTGAAGAACTACTTTTAAAACTATTATTCATAAGGCATTTCGTGGTTAATCGGTGGAAGAAAACTAATAACTCATAAAATTTTAAATCGGATAAGCGAACTAGAAGAATGAGTACAAGAGGTGGGGGCGTGCGCCACGTGGATCTTGATGAGGTAGGATGATGAGTGTCGAAACCCGTGGGATAGGGTCATGGGTCCAAAAGTGAGATCTGGGTTCCACCATTTCTGAGATGGAATTCCAAGACCGAGATAGGTGGAAGGGCGTGGTGTCTCGAGCCGTCTTGAGGTTTTAGAAAGAGTGGTGAAATTTGGTATGGGCGGAAGGGCAGAAAATCATGCTGAAAGGTTGAGGATGGGGCCAAAGTATTTAGGGAGTCTCTGGCGTATCCCAAGTTTCATGAATATTGGTTGGAGGCGTTGGAGCGTATAATGGATGACCTAGACTTCATGGTGGAGGAGAAGGTGAAGGGGTCGTGTCTCTTCTTGAGACGAGGCCTACCAATGGTGGCTCACGATGAAAGAAGATGCAGCCATGAACACGATTGGTGGATTTCTTTAAGGAGTCATTCGGGGAAATGCGTTGGGGCTAGTTATATGGATGCTCAAAGGAAAGCATTCTGAATTTGGTGCGGGGAGTAAGTCTATGGTGAGTATGAAATTTGAGTTTTACGCTGAGTCGTTACACTCGAGGAATGGTAGCAGCGGAGTATGAGCGATGCGTTCGGTTCGAGGATGGGCTAAGAAAGGAGCTAAGGGTTTTGATCGGCGCCGCAATGAGAGAGAATTTTCGCGGTTCTAGTAGATAAAGTTAAAATAGTGAGGAAGTGAAGCGGGTGGAGAAATAAGAGAGGATAAGGATCGAGGCGGGGAGTAAGAGGAGTTTTGGACCCTCAGAACAAGCTGGAAATTTTCAAAGAGGCCTGGGGTGATGGGCCATTTCGTACTCTATCGGGCGAGTCAAGCATGTTCTATGTGGGAGAACCCATTATGGGGAGTCAGAGTGGCAAATGGATGCTTTAGGTGTGGATCCACGAAACATTTGATGAGGGATGTCCTCAAGTGGATCGTGGACGACCAATGGGTCGAGGTTACGATCGGACTAAGAGGGTGATCGGTCTGGACCAAGGGTAGAGAGTACAGAGAGGAAGAAATAGAACCAATCGAGGGCGTGGAGCACCGGAAGAGTACAAATGTCTGAGATGCAAAGCGGTAGGGTTTAGTTTATGCGGTTGGCCGAAAAGAGGACGGTGACACACCGGATGTTATAACCGATATGTTTCTTATCGCTGATAACCTTTTCTTGCTTTAATTGATATTGAATCAACCCATTCCTATGTTGCATGCTCATTATCTGAGACTCTAAGTATAGATTATGAGATAACCACTAGGAAAATGATGAGTGGTTAGTCCCGAGGACAATCTAGGGTAGTGGACAAAATTTGTTTAGGGAAGTACCTTTAGAGACTCAAGGGGTAGTGTTCCCGGTAGACTTGATGGAATTACCATTTAGAGAGTTTGACCTCATCTTGGGAATGGATTGGTTAACTAAGCATCATGCCAAATTGAACTGTGAGAATAAGCGTATGATGTTGGGTAACCCGGAAGGTGGGGAAGTGGTTGTGTTAGGAGAAAGGAGGAATTACTTGTCCAACGTAATATCCTCCTTAAAAGAAGTTAAGATGATTCGGAAGGGATATAGTGCATATCTGGCTTTTATTAGTGCGTTGGATGCTAAGAAGGTGATTGTTAATGAGGTCTGAACAGTCAAGGAGTTCACGGATGTTTTTTCGGAGGAATTACCAGGATTACCCCCAGATCGCGAGGTGGAATTTGGAATAGACCTACTTCCAGGTACAGCTCCAGTATCTATTGGTGGAGCTCAAGGCTTAGATTTAGGAACTATTGGATCGTGGGT
Organism: Gossypium rotundifolium; assembly: GCA_025506655.1. Taxonomy (NCBI): domain Eukaryota; kingdom Viridiplantae; phylum Streptophyta; class Magnoliopsida; order Malvales; family Malvaceae; genus Gossypium; species Gossypium rotundifolium. The sequence goes on from CP106728.1 coordinate 40,015,712, forward strand.
TCATTCGACCGAGTGTGTCTCTATGAAGAGCGCTGGTCTTGTTCGTGAAGAAGAAGGACGGATCCATGCGTATGTGCGTGGACTATCGTCAATTGAACAAGTTGACGATCAAAAACAAGTACCCATTACCAAGGATCGACGACCTGTTCGATCAGCTCAAACGAGCATCGGTCTTTTCTAAGATTGACTTAAGGTGCGGATACCATCAATTAAAAGTTAAAGAAGGGACATTCATAGCGGGTGTTTGGACTCGATGCGGGCATTATGAGTTCTTGGTAATCTTTGGTCGGGTTGTGAATGCACCAATGACCTTTATGGATATGATGAACCGGGTGTTTCAGCCATATCTTGATTGATTCGTGGTGGTGTTCATCGACGATATTCTGGTTTACTCTAAGTCGGAGAAGGAGCATGACGAACATCTTCGCGTGGTGTTACAAACTCTAAGGGAGAAGCAACTATTTGCAAAGTTCAGTAAGTGTGAGTTCTGGCTGAATGAAGTGACTTTCTTAGGACATGTGGTTTCGGCCGAGGGAATCACGGTGGACCTTCGAAAGATAGAGGCTGTATTGGATTGAAAACCACCAAAGTCTGTGATGGAGGTTCGGAGTTTCTTAGGTTTGGCAGGGTATCAGCGAAGGTTCGTTGAAGGGTTTTCTCTAATAGCGGCTCCTCTGACTAAGTTGTTGAGGAAAAGAGTATTATTTGTATGGATCGACAAACAGCAAGAGAGCTTTGAGAAGTTGAAGAGAATCCTAATAGAAGCGCTAGTATTAATTCAGTCGAAGGTAGAAAAGGAATTTGTCGTCTACTGTGATGCGTCGCACACGGGTTTAGGGTGTGTGCTGATGCAAGAAGGAAAGGTGGTGGCATATACGTCTCGACAGTTGAGACCGCATGAGTTGAACTACCCTACGCATGACTTGAAATTGGCAGCGGTAGTGTTTGCCTTAAAGATTTGGAGGCACTACTTATTCAGGGAGAAGTCGATAATTTACACCGACCATAAAAGTCTGAAATACCTCCTTACCCAGAAGGAGCTGAATTTGAGACAACGTAGGTGGATCGAGCTCCTGAAGGATTATGATTGTTCGATCGAATATCTTCCTGGTAAGGCGAATGTGGTAGCAGATGCATTAAGCTCAAGGTAGTATCGGAGTTAAGAGCCATGTTTGCTCATTTGAGTTTATTCGACGATAGGAGTTTGCTGGCTGAGTTGCAAGTAAAGCCAACATGGGTAAGTCAGGCTAAGGATAAGTAGTTAGAAGATAAAAACTTGAGTGCTGGACTTTTGCAAATGAGAGATGGTGAAATAGAGGACTATAGTCTGAACAAGGATGGAGTTCTGTGTTATTGTGGGAAGATTTGCATGCCTAAGGATGATGAACTAAGACAGAGGATTCTTCGGGAATCACATAGTAGCCCCTATGCTATGCATCCTGGAGGAGTCAAGACGTATCGTGATTTGCGAGAGCAATTTTGGTGGCAGTGCGAAGAAAGAGGTAAAAGAAGTCGTAGGAAAATGTTTGACGTGTCAGCAGGTCAAAGCTAAACACCAAGTTCCATCGGGATTGTTGCAGCCGGTGAAGATTCCCCAATGGAAATGGGAGAGAATCACGATGGATTTTGTTAGTGGGTTACCCTTACACCCACTAAGAAGGATTCAAATAGGGTGATTGTTGACCGGTGACAAAGTCACGCTCACTTCATATCGATTCGGTGGACTTTTCTTTACAAAAAGCGGCTAAATTGTATGTGGTGAGGTTGTAGATTGCATGGTGTACGATGTCGATCATATCAGATAGGGACCCTAGGTTCACGTCACAATTTTGGAAGGCTCTTCATCAAGTAATGGGAACAAGGTTAGACTTTAGTACCTCTTTTCACCCACAGACAGATGGTCAGTCCGAGAGGGTAATTCAAATCTTGAAAGATATGCTAAGGAGTTGCATCATCGACTTTCTGGGCGATTGGGAAGAGTATTTGCCTTGGCGAAATTTGCGTATAATAATAGTTATCAAGCTAGCATTGAGATAGCGCCTTATGAAGCGTTATATGGAAGGAGATGTCGTACTCAACATGTTGGGCGAGTTGGGTGAGCGTAAGGTGTTAGGTCGAAATTAGTTTGAAGCAGGAGAAAGTAAAGTTAATACTGGGCTCGGCTAAAGGAAGGTCGATCGATGGCGAAGTCTTACGCGGATCTAAAATGGAAAGAGGTGGAACTTCGCGTAGGTGATCAAGTCTTCTTGAAGGTGTCTCCGTGGAAGAAGATAATGAGCTTTGGTCGAAAGGGAAGTTAATTCCACGATTTATTGGGCCTTCTAGGGTACTAGAACGTGTGGGCCCGTGGCTTATCGATTAGAGTTGCCTTGAGTTGAAGCGGATACATGGCGTGTTCCATGTCTCGATCTTTGAGACGTTATCGATCGACCCATCGCATGCGTAGTCTTGGGTGAAAGAGATAAAGTAAGGTGGACTTGTCCTTTGAGGAGGAACACGTACAAATTCTAGATCGAGATGTGAAAGTATTGAGAAGGAAGTCAGTTCCATTGGTTAAAGTTTTGTGGCAGAATCATGGCGCAGAAGAGGCGACGTGGGGAGCAGGAGGATGTTATCGCCGACAGTATCCCTATCTTTTCGACCGGGTAAATTTGAGGTGAAATTTATTTTAAGGGGGTAGAAGCGTAACATCCTTAAAGTGGTCCTACTCATTTATATGATAGTATAACATGTTAAATTGAGATTGTAAAGGTTGGGGCTGACTTTTTGATTAAATATTTGGATTAAGGTTAAAGTTAGTGCTCTGGGTAATTTCAAGTGAAATATTGGGCATTAAAAATTTGGGTTAGGTGGCTAATAAATGGTGTTAGCTTATAATTTAAGTAGATGGTTAATTAAGTGACAAGCTGGGCTTGTGGCCCAAAGAATTAAAGTGCATTAAGTGGGCATAAGGTGGCGCCATAAGGGGGGAGGAATTTGGGCCCTTGTATGGCCAATTGGGCCTTAGGAGATGGGTCAAATTCGGCACTTAAATGGGAAGGGGGTGGACGGCATTAGGCTACTAATTAAGGAGCTTTATTTCTTTTATTTAAGTGATAAAAGATGATAAACAAGGAGGGAGGACTTGGCTTTATTGAGGGCTCTTCACAAGGGTAAGATAAGGGTTGAGGTTATAAAGTGAGATGAAGGCTATCACGAGGGAAAGAGTTGGCAAAAACTCCAACTCGTGTATGGGTATGATATCTAGAAATTGAGAGGCAGGATATCATTTTTTTCATTTGGTTTTTCTCACTTTCTCATCTATTCTCCTCAACCGAAAATTCTTTCTCTTTTGTACCTCTGTTTCTTGTCAAAACCGAAAACTCTCTAGCTCTTCTCTTTTCTCCTAGATCCCTTCTGAAAGCCGAATACTCTTAGTGCCTATCTTCTTCCTCTATAGCCGAATCTACAAGGGAGATCTCTGTTTTCCCGAAGGTGCATTGTAAGCCGTATACTCCTTAGTAATCCGGTAAGTTTCGGGATTTCTTCTTTTCTGTGATTCCTTTATTTTTATCAAACTCCTAATCTAAATCATTATTTCCAAGGCCTTGTCGATTATACTCTTTACCCTTGAAGCCGAAACTATCCCATTAAAGCCGATTTGGTGGAAAAATCAAAGGTAAGAAGTGGTAAGTGTGGCCGAATGGCCTTCCATGATCTTCTGCTTTACTTGAATACTATGTGGGATTAGATTGAATGTGTAACGATTGGTTTGATATTTGGTTGATGGTAGAATGTAGGAAGGTTGGTGGTGACAATTTCAAGGATATTCGGGATTTGGCTAACTAGGTAAGTGTTCATTTTAAAGGTTACATTTAACTAATGAGTTAGATCTCATCGTTATTTGGTTTAGTGATTAAGGGATTGTTATGGACTCAACTAACAGTCAAGCAGAGAAGGTTGGATCTATAAAACCGTCGCCCAAATTCAAGAAGCGATCTGTTTCGGTAGTGCGAGATTGGCCAACGAGGTGTGGGCCAAAATCAAAGTCAGATCGTGGGCCAATAGTAGTTGTTTCAAGTGATAGTAACGTAGATATAGCAAAAGCCTTAGTACGCAAATCAAGTGTATAATACTTCCCCACCGTCTAGATCTGATTAATAATAAATATATATATGTATATGTGTTCATAAGATTTACTTGTTACATTAAAAAGTCGAAATCTCGGATTTAAACGACAGACCCTCAGGTTAGTAAATAATCTGACTATATGTTACAAGTAAACTGTTGTACATGTTTTAAATTATTGTGCATGTTGCATGGGTTGGGTGATGAAAGGAGGAAGTTATATGTACATGTATATGAGTAACGGTTTTCTGTGAATTACTATAATTAGGCTAATGTAAATGAATCGTTATACGAGCTTGGCCATTATATATTATAAGTGCTTGACCAATATATGATGATGAGTAGCATGATCGCCATCTTGGAGAGTAGCGGTATGGGTTGATTGTAGAAATCCCTAATGGTGTGTTGGTTGAGTGCAGGCGTGTGGCGAGAGGAAACCTAGGCAATTAGGTTGGGCTTTGCATATTACTTGTTATCCATGTAAATGAAATTGTTGCTATGTTGTATGAGGCCTAAATCTAGTGGTGCATGAGGGTTGCACTGAGTCTCAAACTCACCCCTTTGAACTAACCTTTCGGTGATGATTAGTGCATCGGACCGGCCGAGGAGTGAAGCAAAGGTGGCCATGCAAAGAAGGTGGATCCGTGACAAGTTTCCCATATTAATTTTTTTAAAGTATTTTATGTTATAGATTTAAACTACATTGTAATAAGGCCATGGGCCATTAGTTTACATTTTAGTTTTATTATGGGCATCTATCATTTATTCTTGTTTTAATTTTTTTTCAAGGACATGTAATCTAGTTTTGGGCTTTTGCTTATTATGGCACATTTTATGTAATTCTTGTTTGGGCTTTTTGTCAACACGATTGTTTTACTAAAATTTTTCTTAGTGACAAACCAGATCCGTTAGTAGTGTTTGAAATTTGGGTTTGGGGTGTTACAATTTCCATCCGCTACACACCACCGTACCAACCAACACACTGTGGGGATCAAGTCAACCCACCCGCCAACACACCAATAGCAGGGCATTAAGCCAATTATAATATTTGTGGCGAGCCACCGAACTAGATTTTGCAGCAAAGCCATTAAAATATTTGTTAGCGAGCCACCGAACTAGATTTTGGCAGCAGGCCTTTCTTCTCTTCGTCAATTACGAACCCATGTAGTCATATATATATAGATAATGCATAACAATATATTCATAAGGTAAATTTCAACAAAAGCCCATATTACAAGTTATCAATTTGGCCCATTAGTCAAAATAGAAATTTTGGCCCATTTAACGATCTAGTAAACTTTGGCCCATTTAACGATTTAGCAAACTTTGGCCCATTTAACATATTTTGGCCCTCATAACAAAATATATCAAATTGGCCCATAAAGTAATATGTCAATTCAGTTCATTAAGAAATTTCGTATTTAGGCCCATTAGGGGCAATCAGTAATTCAACCCATAAGAGCGTTTTAGTAATTTGGCCCATAAGGGCATTTGTAATTTACTCATCGAGGGTAATTACGTAATCTATACCCGAGGGTATTTGGTAATTTACCCTCTAAGGGTATTATGGTAATTTCACAACCTAGGCTTAACTACTAATTTGGAGCATAAAATTGAAACCGCCCATCCATCTGCGACATCTTGACTAAATTGACCATAACTCGAGTTAGAAAACTCGAAATCTAAATATGTAAATTTTCCTTGAAAGTAAACGCATATATATTGCTTTTATAATTTTTCTAGAATTTTTAGCTTAACCATTTAGTACATTTATTCCTTAAAGTTTTCCTTGTTTCACTGTCCAATAATTCTAACCTCTCTTTCCTTAATCGCAAATATCTTACTGTACGCTTTTCATCTACTGCTCCCACTTGTTTCCATCGAAAATAGGTTCAGTGGGGAATCCATACATATAAATTATGTCCCCTAATTCACTTTGTACAATTTTATATGATTTTTCCAAAATAGAACAGAATACCCCAAAGTCATTCAGAACCAGTCTTGCTAAAATTAACATATCTCAAAATATTGTATTCCATTTCCTTCTCTGTTTCTTCCATATTAAAGTAGACACAGTAAGATTTAATCTGATATCTTACTCACTTTTTAATTCCTCTTATCCAATTTTTCATGATTTTTCAAATACACGACACTATTTCTGACTGAAACTGTTTTATTACAAAACATGATTACCACTACGATCATACGCACACCCGAGTGATTATAGAGGCCGATTTCCGGTTTTATTCAGTATTTCTACCGAATCACAGAATATTTCATGTAAAATTTCAAAGAGATGTGAGACTTACTCACCATTTCAAACATATATTCGGAAGGGTACGGGATTACACACCTTGATTACGAGTTGTGCTTTATACCGATTTCAACACCACATCGGTGATCTCCCACGATGCACCAAGAATCGATCCTTATCGATATTGGATCCAATTACAACCGTTTGACTTTGGCTAGAACAATACACGGTCTCCCACTTAAAGCGCTACGAAAAGAGAGAGTGAATAAAATATGAAGAAGTGGAGGATAACACCATTTTCGGTTACGATCACGATTTACAACCGAATAGTGATAATTACTTACTCGGCTAAAGAGGAAAGAATATGATCATAGAAAAGAATTCACTTACCGATTGTACATAAATGACCACTCGAATGGAAAAGAGAGTTCAATAGAAGGGTGGGAGATTCGGCTATCCAAAAAGGGAGATAGACAAGAGATGAAAATCTTGATAAAACAAAAGAGCAAGAAAGTGCACAAATGTGCTAGGGGAATTCAGCCAAAGTAAAAAAGAAAGAAGAAACATATGGTCATCAAGGCTTGTAATTTCAGCACAAAGCAAAAGGAAAAAGAAAAGAATTTGAGAGGAAACCAATGCACTATTGCTCTACTATGTTTCGGCAGGGTGGGTTGCAAAATTGAGAGAAATGGCACAAAGTTGCCAAAAGAATTTCTGGCCAAAACAAAGCTAGGATTTTACCAAAAGCCAAAACAAAATTTCAGCCACCTAACTACTCCAAAACCGTCCACATGCATCCCCCTTTAGGATTAGAGTTTGGCCTCCTAAGCTTTTCAAAACATCGTCCATGGAATTAGTCTCATGTCCCCTTTTCTTTCCTATTTCTCTTGATTCCTTTCCCCAACTTCAACCTTGCCTTATTCTTTTAGCCACCTTACCAAAATAATGAAGTCCACCATTGCCATATTTATTCCTTGACCGACACATAAGGAAGGGAAGCAAAAGTAAAAGTCAAATTGCATACAAAGTGATCCGAACTCCTTCCTTCAAGGTAATACATGTGGTGCCATAGCCTCTTTACTAACTGCTCACTTATGCTAGCTATTTAATCAATTATTTCCATATACTTTAAGGTCACTTACTCCATCTCCTTAAAGTGCTAAAATACCAAATTTTTCCTAAGGCCCAATTAAACCTGAGACTTCATAGAAACCTCGTAACCTTCCAAATTCACTTAACTAACAAGTCCAATTTGCAATAATGCCATTCTCTTGTTCTCAAAATTTTAAACATTCTTATGTCCAAGGCCCATTGGTCCCAATCTTACTAAGCCCAATTTCGGGATGTTACAATTCTACCATCCTTATAGAAATTTCATCCTCGAAATTTCCAATCAACTACTAAACGCATCGCTCAAATCACATCACTAAGCTTTCGCTGTGCACTCTGATCTTAAAAAAAACCACAATGTACTTTTAACAAAATCTTGAGTCCTCTTTCACACAACCAAACATCTAACCACAAAACCAAGCAGGTTGTCTACCATTTATACTTAGAATTTTCTACATTCAATCTTCACGTCCAACCAAACATACGACTTGATGGTGATGTAACAATCCACGAGCCTTATGCTCCTTAGACTCGCATATCAAGCATGCTCCTAACCTCCTCCAAATTCTCTGGATGGCGTATACGCAATAATCGCAAGCTGAAAAGTTTGGGCGTGCCTTGACACGCTTCACGAGCGAGGCCGTGACCCTAAAGAACCACGATCTATTTTCTTCTTACAGTCCACAAATCCAAATCGAAGTGCCTCACCGATTCCTTTAACCTCCTCCAATATCTTAACTATCTGAGTCAGCTCATCAACCTTAAATCGAACACGAGATCCCATCTCAGCCACTGGCAATGCCAACGTCTCCCTTTCGGGCACATGCCTTGGTGCCAAAGATCTAGCCCTAGCACCCCGGCCTCTACCACGTCCACGTCTACCGCGTCCGCATCTTTTAGCGCTCATGTTCACTAAGTCGATATAATCAAATTACGAGTTTTATGAATCATTATACTATTCAATGTTTATTAACCAATGTTTTATGAAGTGTGAATAGGAAAGTTGTTTTTGAGAGTCAAATCCGTATCCTAGAGTCTCAGTCTCTATAGTTTCAACTCCTAAAGCTAACAGGTTCTAGAGTATTCCACTTTGTAAAATTTTAGTAACACAATAATCATAAAATGAAAACAATTACTTACTTGACTTGGTGCGGATACTGTGGTGCCATACTTCCTTTCAAACATGTATTTATAAATCAATTTTCAAACAGCTTTGGAAAATGTTTTTGAACCCAAACCACAGCCGAGTTTTGAAACCTGGCTTTGATACCATAAAATGTAACACCCCAAACCCGGCCCAGAAGTTAGGCCCGAATCTGGCGTGTCACGATGAAGAAAACGTATAAAGGATTTGAAATTCGTACTAAAATAAGTTTTGTTAAAATCAAGAAAAATAAGTTTGATTTGAGACATTTGATAAAATACTACTAACCTCGAAGATTGATTGATAAATCGTTAGATTTGAACTAATAATCTTATAAAACGTGACTTTTGAAAATGACATTGAAAATTCGAAGAAGATTTCCGTATTAAAAATATTTGTAAAAATTTTATTATGAATTCTATTTGTTAATCGATTTTAGAAAACCTTTATTTTAGCTTTTAGAAAAATTCTCGTTTAAAACAATTTAAGCAAAATAATAAGTAAACCAACCATAAAGCAAATAATAAAAGAGTTCAGAGGCCTTATTACAACTTAAACCAAATTAATAAAATAACGGGAATAGAAATTTAAAATTTAATAACACTATTTCTAAAGTATGGCCTCCACCGAGTCATCCATGGCCCAAGTCCACCTCACGGAGCATTACCTACAGGGTTAAGAAAAAAGGGGGTGAGTTAAAGAACTCAGTGTGTAACCCACTCACCGTTGTTCACTGGGCCAAAATCCATAAAGGAAATATTTGGGCCTAAGCCCATTTACAAATGTAACAATATAATAAATATAAAATGCATGTGATATGCAATTCCCAACCAAGCCTAAATTTCCATTCGCTACATACCACCCATACCAACCAACACACCTGTGGGGATCAAGTCAACCCACCCCGCCAACACACCAATAGCAGGGATTAAGCCAATTATAATATTTGTGGCAGAGCCACCGAACTAGATTTTGGCAACAGGCCTTTCTTCTCTTCGTCAATTACCCCAACCCATGCAGTCATATATATATATAGATAATGCATAACAATATATTCATAAGGTAAATTTCAACAAAAAGCCCATATTACAAGTTATCAATTTGGCCCATTAGTCAAAATAGAAATTTTGGCCCATTTAACGATCTAGCAAACTTTGGCCCATTTAACATATTTTGGCCCTCATAACAAAATATATCAGATTGGCCCATAAAGTAATATGTCAATTCAGTTCATTAAGCAATTTCAGTATTTCACCCATTAAGGCGTTTTATAATTCAGCCCATAAGGGCATTTTTGTAATTTTACTCGTCGAGGGTAATTACGTAATCTCAACCTGCAGGTATTTGGTAATTTACCCTCTAAGGGTATTATGGTAATTTCACAACCTAGGCTCAACTACTAATTTGGAGCATAAAATCGAAGCTGTCCATCGCATCATCTTGACTAAATTGACAATAACTTGAGTTCGAAAACTCAAAATCTAAATCAAGTAAATTTTCCTTGAAAGTAGACTCATATATCTTTGTCCTATAATTTTCTAGAATTTTAGCTTATCCATTTAGTACATTTATTCCTTAAAGTTTTCCTTGTTTCACTTGTCCAATGATTCGACCTTTCTTTCCTTAATCACAAATATCTTCTTGTACACTTTTCATCTCTGCTCCCACTTGTTTCCATCAAAAATAGGTTTCGTAAGGAATCCATACTTATAAATTATGTCCCATAATTCACTTTGTACAATTTTATATGATTTTTCCAAAATAGAGCGAGAATCTGCAAAGTCATTCGAACCGTCTTGCTAAAATTAACATATCTCGAATATAGTATTCCTTTTCCTTCTCCGTTTCTTCCATATTAAAGCGGAACACGATAGCTTTAATCGATATCTTAATCACTTTTTAATTCCTTTTATCCAATTTTTCATGATTTTCAAATACATGACACTATTTTGGATTGAAACTGCTTTTATTACAAAACATGATTACCACTACGATCATACGCTTTTAAGTGATTACGGATGCGGTTTACGGTTTTATTCGGTATTTCTACGAATAACAGAATATTCATGTAAAATTTCAAAGAGATGTGAGACTTACTCACCATTTCAAACATATATTCGGAAGGGTGCGGATTACACACTTTGATTACGAGTTGTGCTTTATCTGATTTCAACACCACATCGGTGATCTCCCTCGATGCACCAAGAATCGATCCTTATCAATATTGGATTCAATTACCACCATTTGACTTTGGCTAGAACAATACACGGTCTCCCACTGAAAGCACTACGAAAAGAGATTGTGAATAAAACATGAAGAAGTGGAGGATAACACCATTTTCGGTTACGATCACGATTTACAACAGAATAGTGATAATTACTTATTCGGTTAAAGAGGAAAGAATATGATCATAGAAAAGAATTCACTTATCGATTGTACATAAATGACCACTCGAATGGACAAGAGAGTTCAATAGAAGGGTGGGAGATTCGGCTATCCAAAATGGGAGATAGACAATAGATGAAAATCTTGATCAAACAAAAGAGCAAGAAAGTGCACAAATGTGCTAAGGGAATTCAGCCAAAGTAAAAAGAAAGAAGAAACATATGGTCACCAAGGCTTGTAATTTCAGCACAAAGCAAAGGAAAAAGAAAAGAATTTGAGAGGAAACCAATGCACTATTGCTCTACTATGTTCGGGCAGGGTGGGTTGCAAAATTGAGAGAAATGGCACAAAGTTGCCAAAAGAATTTCTGGCCAAAACAAAGCTAGGATTTTACCAAAAGCCAAAATAACATTTCAGCCACCTAACTACTCCAAAACCGTCCACATGCATCCCACATTAGGATTAGAGTTTGGCCTCCTAAGCTTTTCAAAACATCATCCATGGAATTAGTCTCATGTCCCCCTTTCTTTCCTATTTCTCTTGATTCCTTTCCCCAACTTCAACCTTGCCTTATTCTTTTAGCCACCTTACCAAAATAATGAAGTCCACCATTACCATATTTATTTCTTGACCGACACATAAGGAAGGAAAGCAAAAGTAAAAGTCAAATTGCATACAAAGTGATTCGAACTCCTTCCTTCAAGGTAATACATGTGGTGCCATAGCCTCTTTACTAACTGCTCACTTATGCTAGCTATTTAATCAATTATTTCCATATACTTTAAGGTCACTTACTCCATCTCCTTAAAGTGCTAAAATACCAAATTTTTCCTAAGGCCCAATTAAACCCGAGACTTCATAGAAACCTCGTAACCTTCCAAATTCACTTAACTAACAAGTCCAATTTGCAATAATGCCATTCTCTTGCTCTCAGAATTTTAAACATTCTTTTGTCCAAGGCCCATTGGGCCCAATCTTACTAAGCCCAATTTCGGGATGTTACAATTCTACCATCCTTATTGAAATTTTGTCCTCGAAATTTCCAATCAACTACTAAACGCATCGCTCAAATCACATCACTAAGCTTTCGCTGTGCACTCTGATCTTAAAAAAAACCACAATGTACTTTTAACAAAATCTTGAGTCCTCTTTCACACAACCAAACATCTAACCACAAAACCAAGCAGGTTGTCTACCATTTATACTTAGAATTTTCTACATTCAATCTTCACGTCCAACCAAACATACGACTTGATGGTGATGTAACAATCTCGAGCCTTATGCTCCTTAGACCGCATCTCAAGCATGCTCCTAACCTCCTCCAAAGATTCTCCGGATGGCGTACGCAATAATCGCAAGTGAAAAGTTTGGGCGTGCCTTGACACGCTTCACGAGCGAGGCCGTGACCCTAAAGAACCACGATCTATTTTCTTCTTACAGTCCACAAATCCAAATCAAGTGCCTCATTGATTCCTTTAACCTCCTCCAATACTTTTTAACTATAAAAGTCACTCATCAACCTTAAATCGAACACGAGATCCCATCTCACCATCGGCAATGCCAACGTCTCCCTTTCGAGCACATGCCTTGGTGCCAAAGATCTAGCCCTTGCACCCGGCCTCTACCACGTCCCACGTTATGCCGTCTGCATCTTCTAGCTCATGTTCACTAAGTCGATATAATCAAATTACGAGTTTTATGAATCATTATACTATTCAATGTTTATTAACCAATGTTTTATGAAGTGTGAATAGGAAAGTTATTTTTGAGAGTCAAATCCGTATCCTAGAGTCTCAGTCTCTATAGTTTCAACTCCTAAAGCTAACAGTTCTAGAGTATTCTACTTTGTAGAATTTTCGTAACACAATAATCATAACATGAAAACAATTACTTACTTGACTTGGTTCCAGATACTCGTGGTGCCATACTTCCTTTCAAACATGTATTTATAAATCAATTTTCAAACAGCTTTGGAAAACGTTTTTGAACCCAAACCACGGTAGAGTTTTGAAACGACTACGATACCATAAAATGTAACACCCCAAACCGGCCCGGAAGTTAGGCCCGAATCAAGCGTGTCACAATGAAGAAAACGTATAAAGGATTTGAAATTAGTACTAAAATAAGTTTTGTTAAAATTGAGAAAAACAAGTTTGATTTGAGACATTTAATAAAATACTACTAACCTCGAAGATTGATTGATAAATCGTTAGATTTGAACTAATAATCTTATAAAACGCGACTTTTGAAAATGACATTGAAAATTCGAAGAAGATTTCCGTATTAAAATATTTGTAAAAATTTTATTATGAATTCTATTTGTTAATCGATTTTAGAAAACCTTTATTTTAGCTTTTAGAAAAATTCTCGTTTAAAACAATTTAAGCAAAATAATAAGTAAACCAACCATAAAGCAAATAATAAAAGAGTTCGAGGCCTTATTACAACTTAAACCAAATTAATAAAATAACGGAATAGAAATTTAAAATTTAATAACACTATTTCTGAAGTATGGCCTCCACAGAGTCATCCATGGCCCAAGTCCACCTCACGGAGCATTACCTGCAGGGTTAAGAAAAAAGGGGGGTGAATTACAAGAACTCAGTGTGTAACCCACTCACCGTTGTTCACTGGGCCAAAATCCATAAAGGAAATATTTGGGCCTAAGCCCATTTACAAATGTAACAATATAATAAATATAAAATGCATGTGATATGCAATTCCCAACCAAGCCTAAATTTCCATCTGCTACATACCACCCGTACCAACCAACACACCTGTGGGGATCAAGTCAACCCACCCCGCCAACACACCAATAGCAGGCATTAAGCCAATTATAATATTTGTGGCAGAGCCACCGAACTAGATTTTGGAAACATGCCATTTAAAATATTTGTGGCAGAGCCACCGAACAAGATTTTGGCAGCAGCCATTTAAAATATTTGTGGCGAGCCACCGAACTAGATTTTGCAGCAATGTCTTTCTTCTCTTCACAATTACCCCAACCCATGCAACATGTATATATAGATAATGCATAACAATATATTCATAAGGAAAATTTCAACAAAAAGCCCATATTACAAGTTATCAATTTGGCCCATTAGTCAAAATAGAAAATTTGGCCCATTTAACGATCTAACAAACTTTGGCCCATTTAACATATTTTGGCCTCATAACAAAATATATCGATTGGCCCATAAAGTAATATGTCAATTCAGGTTCATTAAGCAATTTCGTATTTCAAATTCATTAAAGGCGTTTTGCAATTGACCCATAAGGGCATTTTCATAATTTTACTCATCGAGGGTAATTACGTAATCTACGCAACCCGAGGGTATTTCGTAATTTACCCTCTAAGGGTATTATGGTAATTTCACAACCTAGGCTTAACTACTAATTTGAAGCATAAAATCAAACTGTCCATCGCATCATCTTGACTAAATTGACCATAACTTGAGTTAGAAAACTCAAAATCTAAATCAAGTAAATTTTCCTTGAAAGTGACACATATATCTTTGTCTTATAATTTTTCCGATTTTTTAGCTTAACCATTTAGTACATTTATTCCTTAAAGTTTTCCTTGTTTCACTTTGTCTAATGATTCGACCTCTCTTTCATTAATCACAAATATCTTCTTGTCGCTTTTCATCTACGCTCCCACTTGTTTCCATCAAAAATAGGTTCAGTAAGGAATCCATACATATAAATTATGTCCCATAATTCACTTTGTACAATTTTATATGATTTTTCCAAAGCAGAGCAGAATACCACAAAGTAACTAGTCTCGCTAAAATTAACATATCTCGAATATAGTATTCCCTTTCCTTCTCCGCTTTCTTCCATATTAAGGTAGACACGATAGCTTTAATCGATATCTTAATCACTTTTTAATTCCTTTTATCCAATTTTTCATGATTTTCAAATACATGACAATCGCTTTACATTGAAACTATTTTATTACAAAACATGATTACCACTACGATCATACGCTTTTACCCGAGTGATTACGGATGCCGATTTCTGGTTTTATTCGATATTTCTACCGAATAACAGAATATTTCATGTAAAATTTCAAAGAGATGTGAGACTTACTCACCATTTCAAACATATATTCGGAAGGATACGGGATTACACACTTTGATTACGAGTTGTGCTTTATACCGATTTCAACACCACATCGGTGATCTCCCTCGATGCACCAAGAATCGATCCTTATCGATATTGGATCCAAGTACCACCGTTTGACTTTGGCTAGAACAATACACGGTCTCCCACTTAAAGCACTACGAAAAGAGATTGTGAATAAAACATGAAGAAGTGGAGGATAACACCATTTTCGGTTACGATCACGATTTACAACCGAATAGTGATAATTACTTATTCGGCTAAAGAGGAAAGAATATGATCATAGAAAAGAATCCACTTACCAATTGTACATAAATGACCACTCTAATGGAAAAGAGAGTTCAATAGAAAGGTGGGAGATTCGGCTATCCAAAATGGGAGATAGACAAGAGATGAAAATCTTGATCAAACAAAAGAGCAAGAAAGTGCACAAATGTGCTAGGGGAATTCAGCCAATGTAAAAAGAAAGAAGAAACATATGGTCACCAAGGCTTGTAATTTTGGCACAAAGCAAAGGAAAAAGAAAAGAATTTGAGAGGAAAACAATGCACTATTGCTGTAATATCCTGAAATAGGGGTTAATTTTGATTAAATTATTTTTTTCTTTTTTGCATAAGTGTGGTCGTTGTGGTGTTAATTGAGGTATTTTAGGGGCTAGTTATAAGCTAAGGGAAGGTTTGAGCCATAGGAGAAAATTTGGTTTTAAGTATTAATTAAGGGGAGCTAGGCGAAGGAGGCCTTAAGGAAAATTTTGGGAGTTCTTGGACATAAGAATCACCTTGGTAAAGTGGCTGCAAGGCGCCACTTAGGGCCTTGGTGAATGATGCCATGTGCAGTGGGCAAGAGGCCTAGGTTCAAATCATGTGGGCATCATAAAGTGGGGTTTTATTTTTTTGCATGTGACGTCAAGAGAGGGGGAAGGAGTTGGACGGCATGTGGACTCCAAAAAAATGAGATAAGGCTTGGGTTTTATTATTTTAAAATTTGGCTAAGGGTAGGATAATGTGATTTTATTTTATTTATTTTATTTAAGTTAGTGGATAGAAGATAATTGTAGTTTTATTAATTTATTTTGTATGGGTGATAAGAGATAATGTGATGGATTATGTTTAATTTATTTATTAAGGTGATAAAGGAGAAAATGGGATTTGATAAGAGAAAGGAGTAGTGGCCGATTGAAGGTCTCTTTTGGGTTGGTATATTCGGCCATGAAGAGGTGATAAGTGCCAAAATTATTTGTTTCCTCCCTAGTCTCCCTTGCCGAATTTTTAATGAAGAAAAGTCTCTCTTTTGAATTTTCTTTTCATCTTGGTGTTTTGTCGAAAATTGCACCCTATTTCCCTTTGTCAAAAGCCAAAAGGTAGAACCATTGTGCCTTTATTTTCTTTCTTCTTTTTCACATCTTTTTCCTTTAATTTAACCTTGCTTAAATCGAAACCTCTCCCATCCTTCTTTTCTCCAACTCCATACCTATTCTTGAGATAGGCGAATATTGATCCACCTTTTTAAAGGGCTTAATGAATCTTCAAAGGTTCCTATTCTCTCTCTTCTTTGTCACAAGTTTTGAAGCCAAAAACCATTCTTTTGTTATCATTCTCTAAAGCCAAAATCAAGCACTTTTCCTTGTTGTCACTACTCTTTCCAAATCTCTTCAAACGTGGATGGTGGTAAGTAGATTCTTCCTTAGTAATCGGTTCAGGTTCTTTTTCTAAGGGTGACCGAATATGTTTAAGGCCATATTAATGTGTGTTTTTTTTATGCCAACGTTAGGGTGCATTAAAGGAGATTTCTCGGGTTTTAAATATCAAGGTAAGTAGTTTCTAATATTCGGCCAAGGGCCATTTTCCTAGATTTCATGTGTAAGCCGATCCTAACATTTACTAAGTAGGGAGATCGACAACTTCAGGAGCAAGTGACGGATTCGGGACTTCGACCTAGGTAAGGGTTAGTTTCAACCAAGGGTTATATCATAAGGTGTTCATGTGTGCACTTTCTTTTCCATAGCTATCATCTGTCGAGATGTGGCACCTAGCCAACATCTCCCTTGATGAAGCACATAGCTAACACCAAGCGCCAATGTAGCACAAGGCTAACATCAGACCATGTACATAATGTACACCCTTTCCTTCGATAGTCACATCCCATGCCCTATGCATATATGTGTATCATGTCAGATTAACATTTAGAGTAAGTATACATCACGTGCTCATCACAAATATCACACATATACCATAGGCAAAATAATGCCATAGAGCAGTGACCTGATTAATCGATTACCCACTATGGGTATCCACCATCTTAGCCCTTGTTTCGGCTATCATACACATCATAAACATACATATAACATACAAAAATAGGAGAATAGTGCGATAACTACGCACTTGACTATTTAGCGAAATCCCGAACTATATGAACCTAATACAATCAGATTGGCCCATAAAGTAATATGTCAATTCAGTTCATTAAGCAATTTCGTATTTCGGCCCATTAGGGGCAATTCCGTAATTCAGCCCATAAGGGCATTTTCGTAATTTTACCCATCGAGGGTAATTCGGTAATCTCACAACCCAGGTATTTTGATAATTTACCCTCTAAGGGTATTATGGTAATTTCACAACCTAGGCTTAACTACTAATTTGGAGCATAAAATCGAAACTGTACATCTGCATCATACTGACTAAATTGACCATAACTCTAGTTAGAAAACTTGAAATCTAAATCTGTAAATTTTCCTTGAAAGTAGACACACATATCTTTCTCCTATAGTTTTTTCAGAATTTTTATCTTAACCATTTAGTACAGTTTATTCCTTAAAATTTTTCTTGTTTCACTGTCCAATGATTCTAACCTCTCTTTCCTTAATCACAAATATCTTCTGTACACTTTTCATCTACTACTCCCACTTGTTTCCATAGAAAATAGGTTCAGTAAGGAATCCATACATATAAATTATGTCCCATAATTCACTTTTTACAATTTTATATGATTTTTCCAAACAGAATAGAATACCTCGAAGTCATTCAGAATCAGTCTCACTAAAATTAACATATCTCAGAATTAGTATTCCCTTTCCTTCTCCGTTTCTTCCATATTAAAGTAGACACAGTATGCTTTAATCTAATATCTTACTCACTTTGTAATTCCTTTTATCCTATTTTTCATGATTTTTCAAATATACGACACTGTTTCTGACTGAAACTGTTTTATTACAAAACATGATTACCACTACGATCATATGCACACCCGAGTGATTACGGATGCCGGTTTCTAGTTTTATTCGGTATTTATACCGAATCGTAAAATATTTCATGTAGACATTTAAAGAGATGTGAGATTACTCACCATTTCAAACATATATTCGGAAGGGTACGAGATTACACACCTTGATTACGAATTGTGCTTTATACCGATTGCAAGACCACATCGGTGATCTCCCTCGATGCACCAAGAATCGATCCTTATCGATATTGGATCCAATTACCACCATTTGACTTCAGCTAGAACAATACACGGTCTCCCACTTAAAGCACTAGAAAAGAGAGAGTGAATAAAACATGAAGAAGTGGAGGATAACACCATTTGAGATTCGATCACGATTTACAACCGAATAGTGATAATTACTTATTACTAAAGAGGAAAGAATATGATCATAGAAAAGAATTCACTTACTGATTGTACATAAATGACCACTCAAATGGAAAAGAGATTTCAATAGAAGGGTGGGAGATTGGCTATCCAAAAGGGAGATAGACAAGAGATGAAAATCTTGATCAAACAAAAGAGCAAGAAAGTGCACAAATGTGCTAGGGGAATTCAGCCAAAGTAAAAAGACAGAAGAAACATATGGTCACCAAGGCTTGTAATTTTGACACAAAGCAAAGGAAAAAGAAAAGAATTTGAGAGGAAAACAATGCACTATTGCTCTATTATGTTTCGGCAAGGTGGGTTGCAAAATTGAGAGAAATGGCACAAAGTTGCCAAAAGGATTTCTGGCCAAAACAAAGCTAGGATTTTGCCAAAAGCCAAAATAAAATTTCAGCCACCTAACAACTCCAAAACCGTCCACATGCATCCCCCCTTAGGATTAGATTTTGGCCTCCTAAGCTTTCCAAAACATCATCCATGGAATTAGTCTCATGTCCCCCTTTCTTTCCTATTTCTCTTGATTCTTTTCCCCAACTTCAACCTTGCCTTATTCTTTTAGCCACCTTACCAAAATAATGAAGTCCACCATTGCCATATTTATTTCTTGACCGACACATAAGAAAGGGAAGCAAAAGTAAAAGTCAAATTGCATACAAAGTGATTCGAACTCCTTCCTTCAAGGTAATACATGTGGTGCCATAGCCTCTTTACTAACTGCTCACTTATGCTAGCTATTTAATCAATTATTTCCATATGTTTTAAGGTCATTTACTCCATCTCCTTAAAGTGCTAAAATACCAAATTTTTCCTAAGGCCCAATTAAACCCGAGACTTCATAGAAACCTCGTAACCTTCCAAATTCACTTAACTAACAAGTCCAATTTGTAATAATGCCATTCTCTTGTTCTCAAAATTTTAAATATTCTTATGTCCAAGGCCTATTGGGCCCAATCCTACTAAGCCCATTTTTGGGATGTTACATTGAGTATGATTTCGGCTTCTTGAGATGAATCAATTGGCTTTCTTCAAGTAAATCCCTGAATTTAACTACTCTGGCTCGGCTCTTTGGCCTAGCTGAACGCCCCCTAAAGGTTGGCCTCTAGGGTCTTTATATAGGCTTTTGGAATATATTTCTTTGCCTCTAAGTACCCTAATCCGAATAAAATTCTTCTTATCTGCGGTAGAGACACGCCTATGGCACACGCCCGTGTAAATCGTGGCCAAGTCGTGTTCGGGTCTGTTGATGAGGCACAGTCGTGTTTTTCGGGGTCCAGGTCGTAGTCGACTCTTCTTACGGGGCACGGCCGTGTGGTCTTGGGCCCAGGCCATGTGGATTTCATGCTTTGGCCCATTTTCCCTATTTTCAGCCTGTTTCTTGTTCTTTTCATCCTCCGGTACTCATTTGAGTATAAAACATGAAAATAAAGGATAAGGAGCACCTATTTCCATAATTAAAGGGATAAATCATCCAAAAATATGCTAAATGTGGGATTAAAATATGTTCATATTATGGTTTATCAAATACCCCCACACTTAAGCTTTTGCTTGTCCTCAAGCAAAATTCTCAACTCACAATTAAAACGAACTTCCTCAATTCATAATATTCATCGATAATGTTTCATCATAATTCATAGATAATTTATTCATGGATAATTTAACTAAAAGAGTCTTGAAGATTCAACCAATCAAAATCATGAGTTTATAGAACGAAAACATAGGTGTTTTCCCTTTATCCGAATAATTACCTTTAATTCAAAATCGACAAGGGTTGACATCCTCACTTAAGATTCACTCAAATCACTCAAAGTGTTTAAGGTTCAAAATTAAGCTCTCAAAAGTCGATCATGAAAAGTTATTACCATAGGCTTGCTTGAAAATCAAATCTCCACCACTGTAAAATGAGATGATACACAAATTAAAAGGTCTTTTAGAGGTTGTATCGGGGCTTGGGTTAAAGGTGTGGATAAAGGCTGAATTAGAAGGGTTAGAATCGAGATTGAATTGATAAGTTACCTAACTAGAAAAATGAACTAATGCATAATTATATTAATTGAAAACTTGTAATACTAATAATACGAGCTTCTTTTTCAAGATGTTAAAATTAAACGTATAGGCTCGCTTAATCACAAAACTAATAGTGAATATACTTTGATTTTTTTTTTGAAATACCAAAACAACGTAAGATAAAACGTTAACAACTGAAATAAAATAATTAGGCAACTGATCAAAACAAGTCTCGATAGAAGGGTGGTCAAAAGGAATGGTGATAACAAATACAAGATGGGTTTTTGGGTTAATATTAGTGGGTTGAGTCAATAAAAAAGGTTGTTAGGATCAAAGGGATTTACTAGGGGTCAATCATGAGAGTAGGCTTTTAGTGGAGTAAGTGCGTTAAATCCTAGGTGCCTTAATCATCTCTGTATATCAAATCAATAGTGTGGTCTCGACATGTATAATCGAAGCAAGTTCTAGAATAACAAATCGATGCTGACACACTCATAATCAATAAAGTGAGCAAGAAAAGAATGTATTCTCTAAAAGGCTCAAAATCTCACAAAAATTATGGGTTTTTGATATCAACCTCGTAAATTTCAAATTTCAAGGTAACAATTTAGATTCAGGTAGACAACCTAATAGAATTTTTTGAAAATAGACTCATCATGCTTGATTCTCTAGTATCTTAAAGTTTAAATCATCATTGCACAATTATCAATGACTTAATCTAAAACATATTAATAAAAATCATGAATCAACAAGAATTTCATTCTAATTAGTGATATGAGAAAATTACTTTAAGACAGAATATCATTCAGGGATTTGAGAATAATGCAAAAAGTTTGGCACTTTTTCTAATAAACTTTCACCCCCCCACACTTAAGATGTACATTGCCCTCAATGTACAAAGATAGATAACAATCATATAACAAGAAAATCAAAAGAGAGGGAGAGAGGTGAAATTTCCTGAATTTTCGGATGGATTCCTTGAGTTGGAAGTGTAATGATGATGACTTTATGTAACAGTCTGGTTTATACCCTAGTCGGAACAATGGTTTCAGGACCACGAATATGAGTCTGTATAATATTTTAATATTATTTTCTGTGCCGTTGGTATGTGACTAAGTATGTGCTGAATTTTTGTGAGCTAATTTTTCTGTTCGTGTGTTTAATTTGACAAAAGGATGAAATTGTATTAAATGTGAAACTTGTATGCCATTTGTTAAAACACCTATGTGTTGTGGCTTTTAAAAGTTATGGCCTTAAGTGGTAATTGAACCACTATTTATTTAGTGGATGGTTTTGGTAAAAAATGACCTTGTTAGTTATGTTATAAAAAATTTGTTTTATAAGGCTAAAATAGGAAATTGATATTTAATGAATTATAATATGAATAAAGCACGAAAATGGATTTTTTTTCATCCATTTTTTCCACCGAAAAACACAAAGAAAACGGAAAGCTTTGAAGCTTTGAAAGTTATTGCAAGGCTAAATTCAATGTATGTTTTCATTGGTTTTCGATAATTTTACGTTTTTGCAATCGTTGCTTTGAGAGCTACAAAACCCATGTATTAATTTTGTGAATTGAAGATATTTGTGTGAGATGCCATTGTTGATATGTTGAGTTTTGAGATGAGTTTAGTTGTTAAATGAAAGATTTGAGCTAGATGAACATGTTTTATTCTTGAAGTTTTGTTGAATTTAGCTAAATAGGGCTAAATTGTGAAAATAGAAAATTAAGGGACTAAATTGCTAATTTGATGGAAAATATGGGCTTGTATGTGATGTATGAATATTCGGCTAAGCATGAGCATGGGTAAATTTTTGAATTTGATGTTTTGAGAAAATGGATTAAATTGATAAATTTTGCAAATGTAGGGGTTAATTTGTAAATAGCCCTAAATATGTGTATATGGATTGAATTGAATGAATTAGTGAATAAAAGGGTTAATTTTGAATATGTTTAGATCAAGAACAGGAATACGGACTTAGATCGTGGCAAGCGAAAAGTAAGCGAGTAGCCGTTTTCATTAGATGATCGAATCCGGGTAAGTCACTATGCAAATAAGCGTATTTGTATTGAATTGGATATATCCATATGATTATCAATGATAATGAATGTGTATGAGATGCTATGTACATGAATTTCGAGATAAGTTCGATATAGTGATAAAGTCCGAGAAGTCTCGTACGAACCTAGGAATAGATAGGATTAGCTATGTCATGACATAGGTATCTGTTCTGTTTTATCATGTAAGACCACGTTTGGGACGTTGGCTTTGATTTTAAGACTCGTGTAAGACCACGTCTGGGACATTGGCATCGATATGAGCTTTACGTATAAGACCACATCTGGGACGTTGGCATTGTTATGATCCGTACGTGTAAGACCATGTCTGGGACATCGGTATCGTATTGATTAAATGTAAAACCACATGCGGGACGATGGCATCGATATCGAGTGCATGTAAGACCTCGTCTGGGACATTGGCATTGTACGACTATTTCGAGCCTTCTGAGTATCCTATTAGATTCCTATTGGTTCAACTGGTAAGTCTGTGTTACGAATTGTAAATCCGAGCTATGAACAATTATGTGATTATAAATATGTTTCAGGTACGCTGACTATACAATAAATGTGTATACAAGGTAAGCATCTATGTGATCTTACTATGATGTTATGTATATGGAATTGATGTTTTGATATGTAAAGTTTTGGCTAGATGAACTATGTGCTTGTATGATTCTTGAATTATGATAATGGTTAAGTGGATGATATGTGCCAATGTATCTATTTGTAAATATGCCTTCCATGCCAAGTTTGTCTGTATATTGACTTACTAAGCTTTTGGAAAGCTTACTATGTGTGTGTGTTTTCTCTGTTTTATAGGTCGTCAAAGCTACTGAAGGCTCGAGACCGTCAAGGATCGTCATCACACTACTAAACTTATTTTGGTACCCTTTTGAAAGTGTATATAGCTAATTATGGCATGTATAGGCTAGATATGTGTATATGTTTATGAAGTGAACTTAGCCATGTGCTTTGGCAAGTTTTGATTTGATAAAGTGCTAAAATGAATGAGTTATATGAAGCATATGTTTTGGTATAGTTTGATGCACATGAAATGGTCAAGTTATGAATAAGCAAATGGATGATTTATGCTTGTGATGATATGAGTTTTAGTTTGTAATTTGGTATGTTTTTTGTTTCCATATATGTATGATATGTGATGGAAAATGTTGCTTGTAGGTAAGACCCATTTGGGTGGCATTTTGGTCTTTCAAATGACCTATAATGTCACACGGCCATGGCACACGGGCGTGCCTAGTGACCATGGGGTAAACTCAGTAGCTAGCTTAAGAGCACACGGCCATGGTACACGGGCGTACCTAGAAGTCGTGTTAGAAAGTCAGTATATGGTCTAGTAGTGCACGGCCGTAGCACACGAGGGTGCTTGGTAACCGTGTTGTTTTGGCAGGATTGAACATGGTCAGGGTACACGGGCGTGTTGGGTGGCTATGGTGAGAAGTCAAGTTCGACCATGGGGAGGACACGCGGGCATGTCAGCAGCCGTGGAGGGCACACGGTTGGCTTCCACGGGCGTGTATCCCCTATTTTTTGAAAAAGTTTTTAAGTTTCCAAGAACTTCTATATATGTTTCATTTTAGTCCTGACCCGAGTTATAAGCATGTTTGGGGTCTCGTTGATCTATTTAAAGGACATTGTATATATGAATGATGAATGAAATGTATGAAATGTTATATATGTTTTTGATCTTTCTGGTAATGCCTTTGATCCTATTCCGGCGACGGTTACGAGTTAGGGGTGTTATATTTGGTTGATATTAGAGCTACAGTTTAGCCGATTCTCGGACTAACGTAGCGTGTCAGAGTCTAGTATACATGCCATATATCTGAATTGTGATAGTGTGATGAATCATGACGTATAAAATGTGATTTTCGAATAGCAATGGATCCCGAAAGAGTCGTAGCTGACGACGTAAAAAGTAATGCGCCTGCTCCCGCGCAAGGGATAATGCCTTCTTATTCGAGACCGGCTACGAGCGGTCAAGAGGGAGAAGCTAAACAAGCTTTCTTCCAGATAATGAGTGAGTGGTTCACTCAGTTTGTAAAGAATAACCTGACTGTTTCGTAACCCCCGCCCCCGGTTAATCCCTCTCAGACATCTGATATACCTCCGACTGCAAATCTGAATCTGTGGAATAAGCCTCTAGTTGACAAGATTCGTAAGTGTGAGGCCGAAGAATTTTGGGCTACTAATGATGATGATACTGAAAAGGCCGAGTTTTGGATTGAAAATACTATCTGGGTATTTGATGAAATGTCTCTGACTCCGAAAGAATGCATAAAGTGTGTGGTATCTTTGCTTTGAGATGCGGCTTATCAATGGTGGAAAACCTTAATTTTCGTTGTTCCGAATGAGCGAGTTACATGGGACTTCTTTCAGAGTGAATTTCAGAAGAAATATATCAGTGAGAGATTCGTCAATCAGAAACGAAAGGAATTTCTAGAACTTAAATAGCGTAGAATGACTATTTTAGAATATGAGCGAGTTCGTGAGATTGAGTCAGTATGCTCGAGAATGTGTATCTTCTGAAGCTATAATGTGCAAAAGATTCGAAGATGGCCTTAATGAAGACATTTGTTTACTAGTCGGGATTTTAAAAATAAAAGAGTTTGTTGTACTCGTTGACCGAGCTTGCAAAGCTGAGGCACTTGGGAAGGATAAAAGAAAAGCTGAGTCTGAAGCTCGAGATATGAAAAAGAGATTTCAGAGTAAATCATTCCAGTCTACTCCGAAAAGATTCAGAGATAATCAAAGTCGTTTCAGAGATAATGTGGGACATTCGAATGGAAATCAATCTAGACTGCAAATGAGTTCCAAAACTCTAGCAACATTAGTAGCCAGTGTTGGTAATGTCCGGACTTAGAGACCTGAATGTAAATATTATGGAAAAAGGCATCCGGGAAGCTGTAGATTAAATGATAGAGCTTATTTCAGATGTGGATTACTTGATCATTTTATCCGTGATTGCCCTGAGTCTGTCGAGCCAGAGACTATTCAGAATTTGAGATCTGATAGTGTACCTACGAGAGGTAGACCTTCGAAGAATGTAAGAAATGTTTGTGGTAGTCAAAGAATTACGAGAGACAATGCTGCAATATCTGAAGCTAGAGCGCCTGCCAGAGCGTATGCTATCCGAGCTCATGAGGAAGCTTTGTGACCTGATGTTATAACGGGTACTTTTGCTCTTTATGATACTTATGTGATTGCATTGATAGACCCTGGTTCTACGCATTCATATATATGCATGAATTTAGTATATAGTAAGACTTTGCCTGTAGAGTCTACTGGGTTTACTATAAAAGTATCGAACCACTTAGGTAAAAGTGTTCTTGTTGACAAAGTATGCAAGAACTGTCCATTAATGTATCGAGATATCTTTTTCTCTGCTGATCTGATGCTTCTGCCATTTGATGAGTTTGATATTATTTTGGGTATGGACTGGTTGTCATTGCATGATGCTGTTGTGAACTGCAAAAGAAAGACTATAGATTTGAGATGTCCGAATAATGAAATTGTATGAGTTGAGTCAAATGACTTGAATGGATTGCCTGCTATGATATCGGTACTAAAAGCTCAGAGTTATGTGAAAAAGAGTTATGAGGCATATTTTGCGTATGTGATTGATTCAAAAATGTCGAAAGGAAAATTGAGCCGATCTATTGTATGTGAGTTTTACGATGTGTTCCCTGAAGAGTTATCGGGTTTACCTCCGATTCGTGAAGTTGAGTTTGATATTGATCTATTTCCTGGTACAACACCTATTTCTATAGCTCCATATAGAATGGCTCTAACTGAATTGAAAGAGTTGAAGTCATAGTTGCAAGAGTTAACTGATAGAGGGTTTGCTAGACCGAGTTTCTCGCCTTGGGGTGCTCCTGTTCTATTTTTTGAAAAAGAAAGATGGTACGATGAGAATGTGTATTAATTATCGACAGTTGAACAAAGTGACGATAAACAACAAATATCCGTTGCCACATATCGATGATTTGTTTGATCGGTGAGAGGGCTCTTGTATTCTCTAAGATTGACCTGAGGTCGGGATACTATCAGTTGAGAGTTAAAGATTCAGACATTCCAAAGACTGCTTCCAGAACAAGGTACGGGCATTATGAGTTTTTAGTTATGTCATTTGGACTAACCAATGCTCCTGCTGTTTTTATGGATCTAATGAACAGAATTTTTAGACCGTACCTAGATCAATTTTTTGTAGTATTCATAGATGACATATTGATTTATTCACGAAGCGAAAATGAGCATGCTGAACACTTGAGGATTGTGTTGCAAACTTTGAGAGAAAAGCAATTGTACGCAAAATTCAGCAAATGTGAATTCTGGTGGCACGAGGTAAGTTTTCTGGGACATATTGTGTTAGCTTCTGGGATTCGTGTTGATCCAAGCAAGATTTCTGCTATTCTGGATTGAAAACCTCCAAGAAACGTGTCTGAAGTCTGTAGTTTTTGGGTCTAGCTGGTTATTATCGTCATTTTGTAAAAGGATTTTCAGTGATAGCTACTCTGTTGACTAAATTACTTCAGAAAGATGTTAGATTTGAGTGGTCAGAGAAATGTCAAAAAGTTTCGATCAGTTAAAAACTCATAATGAAGCTCCAGAGTGTTAAATACGGCCCGAATCGGGTAAAAAATTGTTGTTTCTGATGATGCTTCGTTAAATGGATCGGATGTGTTTTGATGCGGGAAGGCAAAGTTGTAGCTTATGCCTCGAGACAATTGAAGCCTCACAAAAAGAACTATCCGACCTTACGACCTTGAGTTAGTCTGCGATTGTGTTTGACTTAAGATCTGGCGTCATTATCTGTACGGTGAAATATGTCACGTGTTTTCAGATCATAAAAGTCTGAAATATTTGATGACCCAGAAATATTTGAATATGCGTCAAACAAGATGGTTAAAACTATTAGAAGATTATGAGCATGTAATAGATTATCATCCGCGTAAAGAAAATGTTGTTGCAGATGCACTGAGTCAAAAATCACTATTTACATTACGTGCTTTGAATGCTCAGTTAGATTTATCTGATGATAGTCCGGTGGTAGCTGAATTAAAAGCGAAACCATTGTTTGTACAGTAAATATGTGATGCTCAGAAGGCTGATAATGAATTGTTATTCAAACGAGCTCAGTACGAATTGAATTCTGAATCTGAATTTTGAGTAGTTGATGATTGCTTGAGATTTTGAGGTTGTATCTGTGTTCCGAGAAATCCAGAGTTGATTCAGCTGATTTTGAATGAAGCCCATAATAGTTGTTTATCTGTTCATCCGGGATGTACTAAAATGTATCATGATTTGAAGCAACACTATTGGTGGTCTGGCATGAAATGAGACATTTCTGATTTTGTTTCGAAATGTTTAGTGTAACACCCCAAACTCGGCCCATACGTCATGACCGGACCTGGTATGCTACGGGTTGAATGTTGAAAACTTTGCTTTAAAGGGGTTTTGAAAATCTTAGTTTATTTTAACCGACTAATCAGTAATTGTGATTTTTTTTAAAGGAACCTTAACATCCGCGTTGAATGTGCTTGAAAAGCACATTTTCATTTTTCTTATAATTAAGACTTTGAAAACATAAGCTTATAAATTGTAACATAAAAAAATTATAGATCGATAACCTAAGTTATGGAGGCCTTATTACAAAAATAACCCCAAAATTAAAACTCAATGAAAAACTAAAAACAGTCTATGAAAATAAAAGACTTGATGGCCCCTCGAGTCTGCCTTGGCTCCCATGTCCACGATCTACTGCTCATCTGAAAAGTTGGGAAAAGTAAAAGGGTGAGTCACCAAGACACAGTGTGCAAATCTCGAAAACACATAAAAGCCTTGGGCCCACAAACACATAATGGGCCTTAGGCCATACACAATGGCAACAGATTATTTTCATGCAACATGGCCCATCCCAAACCTAGAAGTCCATCCTCTACACACCCCCGTACCAACCATCACATCGTGGGGATTTCTACAATCAACCCTTCATCCGCTACACACCATATCGATAGTTGTGCTGCCTGTCATAAAGACCGATCACTATTGGACCTATGTGGCAAAGCCACCGATCGCTATGCGACCTTAATAATATATCGACAACTATGCTGCCTGTCATAAAAACCGCTCACTATGTGACCTATGTGGCAAAGCCACCGATCGCTATGTGACCTGCTCCCCTTCATCATATCAATCCCATCCCATGCATACATACATGCAAGAATCAGAACATTAAACTACCTAAATAGATCACATACTTTCACATACTTCGATACACATAGAAGTTTCTATGATTACGCACTGCATCCCTTGCTTACCCTTTCTAGGTAATACATTTGTTTATACACCTCATTTTTGACTTTTAGCCCATAACATATACATAGTACAGTTTAACTAGTGTTATAGAGATCTACACACCTGATTACAGACAAGACGATACTGTCTAAGTTGACACTATTAGTAGCCACTACGACTGCTAACAGTCTAAGGTTTTGTTCTGAAGCTGGTCCACAACCCGACGGCCAATCCCGAACTACTGACACTACTCGTTTCTTAAACTTAGGGATTGGTTTTACAGATCCAATCCCCTCCTTCGCCTGATTGACATTTGATTCCATCAAAAGACCTTATCAGTTGCTACCGGCACAACATATAGTTGTTAATCCATAACATATGGTTATGATTATAAACACGGTGAACGAACCTAATGAAAATCTAAAGAGAACCCCTTACCTTGAAATCCTGAAAAGAGATTGAGACTCAGAGACTAGTAGTTTTGGCTTTTAGATCTAAACGATCTACTTGATTCTGACGTCATAACAAGAAAACATCAAACCATTAATCAAACGTCAACCTTACCAAGCCCATTAGCCTTTCGACTTTAGCTTCCAAAAATCGAAAGAAACGTGAAGAGAAGAAGATCGGCACTTACCCTATCACAGGAGATTCGGCTACTCCTAGAAGATTTTGACTTTTTTTACGAAAACCAAAAAGAGAAGATGATTCAAAGAATCTATGGAGATTCGGCTTAATGAAGAAATCGGTAGGAAGAAAAAAGAAAAGAATAGACACTAAGGCATTCGGCTATGGCAGAAGAGGGTAAAGAGAAAGAATACTTAAGGGTTTTGCCTTATAGAAGGAATCGAAAAAAGGTGTAGAGAAAGGCTATGAGGTTTTCGCTTTAGCGAGAGAATGAAGAAAAAGGTGGAACTTTAGGGGTTTTCGCTTTTGAGAAAAGAAACAACTAAGAGAAGAGAATGAGAATAAATGCCAAATTAAGAAGTACCTATTTTCTAATCAAATTTTGGCACACACACTAACCAAAAGCCTAATTTCCTCTTTGAAAACTAAAACCAATTAATTAACAAGGGAAATTTTGGCACCCCCTTTAGCCTCATCAAAACCGATTTCCTCTTTCCCCCAGAGTTGGAAATTCGGCCACTACTGTGATCAATAGATAATTCTAATACTTTCTCCCTTATCCATATCCGATCATACCTTCAAAAGTGGCCTAGATAACACCACCTCTTCCTCCTTTTTATCTGCTTCATTATCCACATTATCCACTCACATAAACCCCCTATTTCTAAGCCTCATTGTCATCCCACTCTACCCACTTAAATGCCAAAAATTAACTAGATTTGGGCCTCCTCAGCTGACGCCACTTCTCTGCTCTCTCTAAGTGGCGCCACTTTGCCACTGGGCCACAAGCCCATCTTGTATTTTAAAACATAGATAACCTCTTTTAAGCCCTAACTTATCAAGCTTTCCATTAGAGTGTCCAAACAGAAAATTCGATTAAGGCCTCAGCCTAATTTCGAGCCCACTCTGGACCCTTGAAACATTCTAACAAGCATAGTAAGCACAACCACACACATAGGCCCATTAATTCAAGATGTTACAGTTCTACCCCCTTAAAGAAATTTTGACCTCAAAATTACCTGATCAGAATAGATGTAGGTATTGCTGCCGCATCACTTCCTCGGGCTCCCAAGTATTCTCCTCAGAACCGTGATTCCATCATAGAACTTTAACCAACAGAACCGTTTTCCTTCGCAACACTTTGACATCACAATCCAGGATTTCTACTGGTTCCTCTTCAAAGGATAAATCGGGTCTTACTTCGATTTCCTCCACAGGTACCACATGAGACAGATCTGAACGATATCATCTCAACATAGAAGCGTGGAATACATTGTGAACCTGGGTTAGCTCAGAAGGTAGCTCTAACTGATAGGCTATCGGCCCTACTCGTTTCAACACCCGATAAGGTCCGATAAATCTGGGACTTAATTTACCCTTCCGTCCAAACCTCAGCACTTTGTTCCATGGCGACACCTTCAAGAACACCTTGTCACCCACTGCAAACTCTATGTCCTTACGCTTCAAGTCTGCGTAGGACTTCTATCGATCCGACGCTTCCTTTAGTCGAGCTCAAATTAACTCAACCTTCTCCTCTGTCTTGGTAACCAGTTCCGAACCCAAAATCTAACGTTCCCTTAATTCTGTCCAATAGGTAGGAGTACGACACTTCCCCCGTACAATGCTTCATAAGGTGCCATCTCAATACTAGATCGGTAGCACATTGTTGTAAGCAAACTCGCCAATGGTAAAAACTCTTCCCAACTACCTCTGAAATCAATGACACATCCTTAACATGTCCTCCAAGATCTGAATTACCCGCCGATTGTCCATCTGTTTGAGGATGAAACAGATCTTGAAATCCAACTTGTACCCAATGCTTGATGCAAAGCCTTCGAATCGCGACGTGAACCTCGAGTCCTGTCGATATGATTGATCTTGGTACCTGTAACATCCTAAAATGGGCCTATGCATTTTTGATTTAATTATACTGAAATGGCATGTCTTATGTGTTATGAATGTATGGTGAACATTTTGGAAACTTGGAAATGTAAGGAAATGTTTTAGAAATGTTAAGTTTAAAAGAGGAAACTAAAACAAGGTGGCCATAAGAAAATTAGTAGAGGGAATTTAACACAAGAATGGGCTTGGAGAAGTGGATAGGAGGCACCACTTAAAGCCCAGTAAGTGACGCCACAATCAAGGGGGAAGGAGCCTAGGTTTGAGTCACGTGGGAAGTAAATAAAAGAGTTTTATTTTGCTGCAAGGAGCAAGGGAGTTGGACGGCACCAAGGCACTTGGGGAAGAGTTTAATTCTCTTTAAATTTTGGCTAAATAGGTGGATCAATGATGGATAATTACTGTTTTAGAGATAAGAGATAATTAAGGGATTATTTCCATTAATTTTTTATAAAGATAAAAGAAGTGATGGCCAAGTAAAGGAGTCTTGGCCTAGTAATTTCGGCAAAAGGAGGAAAATAAGGCTATTCATCAATCTTCTCTTTTCCATTGAAGTCTCTGCCGTAAATTTCCGAGCAAACTCTCTTCTTTCTCTCTTATTTTTGCCTTAGCCGAAATCTTTTTCTCCATAAGTCCACCATTGCTCAATCCCCTAGTGACTCTTTTCCTCTCTTTTCTTTTGATAAACCGACAACACGTATAACCTTTAGGCGATTTCTTGTTAAGTTCCAAAAGCCAAAAACTTGCTATTATCAAGACCATAGCCGAATAGTTTGAGACTTCAAGCAAGGGTTGTCGACTTTTGCATTAAGGGTAAGATCTCATTCACTTCATCCTTTTCTTTTAAGATTTGTCAAATCTAGGACTAACCCCATTAATATCTTGTTGTCAAACTTTGAAGAGACCTTTCGGGACTTACTAAGTGTCGAGTACAAGGAAGGAGAAATTCTTTTCCCAAAGGTACACCATAGGCCCCGTGTTCCCTAGTTATTCGGTGAGTTTCGGGATTTAAAATCCACAAGGTAAGTATCTATAGCATTCGGCCAAAGCCATGTTGAGTAAATAGATGTATTTCACTAATATTTAAAAGTGAAACTAATCTATTCAAGTAATCTAGTGATTGCCGATTTCAAGAAAGAAGGATACAAAGTTTCCGGCATCTGATTAGACATCAATCGGCACCAAGGTAAGTTTTAGTGTACTAATCCTACTAGGATTTGGATTTATGGCGAATGGCTCTTTACTAAGTATTAAATGATTGATTAAATGTAGAGATTTAAGATCTAAGGCATTAGATCAAGCTTTTGGATTTGGATTGGAAACCTTAAGCGAATCGGTGTGTACCACTATCTTTTAATAAGAATTATGGCTAAATTTAATATAAGCATGTTTATAATAATGTGAATATGGCTAAAGTACCATGCTATGGTACAAAGTACTCAGGTACGTTTCCTACTCCTACTAGGATTATGTTAAATATTTGTTATGACACACATATGACATTATAAGAATGTGAAATAAGAATTTGGCATGTTAATGCATGATATGTATGATATGGGGCATATGGGTTATATGAAAAGGGAAAGTGAATGTGGTGACCTAAGACCATGATAACTGAATGTAGTGACCTAAGACCACGATAACTGAATGTGGTAACCTAAGACCACGATATCTGAATGTGGTGACCTAAGACCACGAATTTTATAAGGGCGATGAGCATGTCGATTTAAACGACTACCTTCGATGGTGTGTAGCGGATGGAGGGTTGACTTAGTAGTCCCCACTGTGTGTGTGGATGGTACGGGTGATGTGTAGCGATGGCATATAGGTTTGGGTTTGGGTTGCATCATTATTTCCTATCTGTTATATGAATATGCATGTAATATGTGAACATATGCCTAAATTGTTAAATTTTAGTGTTGGTTACACATTGAGTCTGTTTGACTCACCCTTGTGGGATTACTTTTCGGTGACGATCGGTGATGGGCGGTCGGCGGGGAGCTTAGTGGAGGCCATGTGAAGTTCAGATTTTTCTTCGTTTTGGACTCTTATTATTTTGAGTACTTTGAATTTTTTTAGGAATTATTTGATGTAATAAGGCCATAGTTGAATTATTTTATTTTACTTCTACTTATCCTGCTACAAAATATTATTTAAAAAAAGAGACTAAGTGAATTTATCATGAACTAAACCCTAAATGTTTTGTCACCTAAAGTAAAGGATTTTAATAATGAAATAAACTTGTTTTCAACTCAAGCCCAACCCAAAACAATCTTTCTTTCAAAACACACAGTTTTTCCTAAGTAATGAAGAATTTGAAACGGTTTACACCGGGAACATACCAGATCCGATCAAGGCTCGTGGGCTGGGTTTGGGGTGTTTCAATTTGGTATCAGAGCCTAGTTTTAAACTCTCTACCTTGGGTTTAAGGCCCAAAATGTTTTCAAAGTTAAGCCCAAAAGAATTTTTGTGAATTAAGCAGATTTTCGGCATGGCCCACAAGTCTCCCAATTCAAGTCCACCGTAAGTACTCGATCTTTTGTGTGATTTATATTATGATTTGTAGAAGGGTAGAAATGGAACGTAGAATATAGATTAAGTACTAATATAGATTAAGTACTTGAACCCTAGGACTAGTATACCCCAACAAAAACATAAGACTTAAATGCCTAACTAAACAAACCTGTGGTTAAATCGCTGAGTTAGGGTGTGGTAACCATGGTGCGCATGTCTAGGATTGGTTTCTGTGGGAGCTTGGTATTTAAGCAGTCCGCATGACTCACCTCCTCTCCACTCGAATCCTACCTGGTACGTAGCTACGATTCACCCTAACCAAGAGGACTTAGCTATAGGCTAAACCCCTAACTAAAACCCAAAAGGGACTAGCCAGATTTTTATGGAAACCCTAGTTTTAAAATTTCTAAATTACCCTCTTGATTTGAAAAGATTATTTTATAAATTTTCTGAAATATTTCGATTTACAAATTTACTAAAAACCCCTAGTGGTAAAATTACAAAATGCCTTGGTTTATGAAAATTTTCAAAATACCCACGCTTCTTATCAAAATTTAACTACTTTGCTTAAAGGAAGCCTAAATTTACAAAATATCAAAATACCTTGATTATGGAAAGAAAAAATTTACTTAAATTACCCTAACTCGCAAATTACCGAAAACCTCGAGTTACAAAATTACCGAATCGAATTCTCGATCTTCAAAAATTTTTGCAACAACACTAATTTGGAAAACAAATTCTCAAAACAACCCTCAAGTTTTGTAAATTCCAAAGTACCCTTGATTTATCAAGATTTATAAATTTACCTCGGTTTATTACTTGAAATACCCTGTAATTTCAAAATTTCGAAATACCCCGGATTTCAAAATTACCAAAATACCCTTATTGACAAAATCACCAAGGAACCTTATTTTGACAAATTATGAAAATACCCTCGTAGGGAAAATTACAAAATACCCCTAGGTAGTGGAAAACAACAACAATGAAAACTACAACATTTCTCGAATGAACGAAAGTTCATAATTGATTGATGGATGTATGAATGTAAAGACTGTGCATGTATGAATACGAAAGAACCACTCCTAAAATTCTTTTCATAAAACTTCTTCGCGTTAATCGATGGAATAAAGGCTAATTCATAAAATTTCTTAATCGATTAAAGCGCCGTTAAATATGAGTTCTAGAGGACGCGATCGTCATGGACACGATGAGGAAGAATGACCGTGTCGTAACCCATTAGATCCGGTCAAGAATCGACAATGAGTTACCACCGCCACCACCACCCCTAGTCGTTGGTGTCGAGCAGACAAGCTCGAGACGGGGATGATGTCAGACAGTATTTGTCGCGAGTTCGGAAATGGTGGTGGAGCAGCAGTAAATATGAGAGCTCGTAAATCATGCACCGAGTGACTCGAGCCAACGGAGCCGAGGTGTTCCGTGGAGTATCCGTGTGGCACCCAAAGATGAAACATCGGTTGAGGCAACCGAGCGCATTATGGATGAGCTCGATCCGACTCTGAGGAGAAGTTGAAAGGAATGGTGGCATCGCCACGCGATGAAGCGATCAATGGTGGTTAATAGTTCGGGATGGTGCCACAAACCGAGTATCTAACTGGGAGTATGCTAAGGCAAGATACCGGAAGAAGTATGTTCTAGGTCGGTTCAAGGAACAAGTCCGTAGCAGAGTAGCACGGTTGAATTTCGAGGTTAAGCCGGCATGCTCGAGGAGTGGTGTCAACAGAGCATGAGCGGTGTGTACGGTTTGAGGACAGACTAAGGGATGACCTGAGGTTGTTTGTTGCTCCACATCAAGAGCAGGAGTTTTCTACTTTAGTAGAGAAAGCTAAGATAGCGGAAGGAATTAAGGAGTCCATGAGGGAGAACTCCGATCGAAATAGGCAGAAGAGAGAATTTAGATCGTCAAGGCCATCCAGAAATGAGCAAAAAGGCCCGTAATTGAAGGGTCGCAAGGTCGCAAGTCGCTCTTGGAGGCGACCTACTTGTGAACAATGTGGGAAAACACTTAGGTGAATGTTGGAAAAAGACGGAGGATGTTTTAAGTGTGGGTCAAAGGACCATATGATTAAGGATGTCCGATGAGACCAGATGGGAATCAACCAAGAGCTCGTAATGTTAATCGGATGGTAGAGGTGGATGGTGACCTCGGTGAGGTCGTGGTCCCAACCATGGAGGAAATGGTTCAGTAGTGGTCGTGGAGCACCAAGCGAGGTCTTGAAGGTTCAGATGCAAGGTAGCCAAGGTTGGTTTATGCAGTCAGCTATCGAGAGGAGAGTGATGTGCCAGATGTGACAACGGGTAAGTTTCTTATTTCTGGAATGCCTTTATTGCCTTGTTTATTATAGAGCTAGTTTGTTCTTGTATTGCTAGTAAATGGTAGGAAACCTTGGATGTGAACTTTGGAATTGTGCATAAGAAATGTGTTAGTTTTATTAAGATCAGAGTGCACAGCAATAACGTAATGTGGTGAGTTAGATTGTACAATTGTTCATTAGTAAGTAATTTCGAGGACGAAATTATTTTTAAGGGGGTAGAACTGTAACATCCTGAAAATGGGCCTATGCATTTTTTATTTAATTATACAAAATGGCATGTCTTATGTGTTATGAATGTATGGTGAACATTTTTGGAAACTTGGAAATGTAAGGAAATGTTTTAGAAATGTTAAGTTTAAAAGAGGAAACTAAAACAAGGTGGCCTTAAGAAAATTAGTAGAGGGAATTTAACACAAGAACGGGCTTGGAGAAGTGGCTAGGAGGCACCACTTAAAGCCCAGTGAGTGACGCCACAATCAAGGGGAAGGAGCCTAGGTTCGAGTCACGTGGGAAGCAAATAAAAGAGTTTTATTTTGCTGCAAGGAGCAAGGGAGTTGGACGGCACCAAGGCACTTGGGGAAGAGTTTAATTCTCTTTAAAATTATTTAAATAGGTGGACCAATGATGGATAATTATTGTTTAAGAGATAAGAGATAATTAATGGATTATTTCCATTAATTTTAATAAAGATAAGAGAAGTGATGGCCAAGTAAAGGAGTCTTGGTCTAGTAATTTCGCAAAAGGAGGAAAATAAGGCTATTCATCAATCTTCTCTTTTCCATTGAAGTCTCATCGAAAATTTCCTAGCAAACTCTCTCCTTTCTCTCTTATTTTTGCCATAGCCAAATCCTTTTCTCCATAAGTCCACCATTGCGAATCCCTAGTGACTCTTTTCCTCTCTTTTCTTTTGATAAACCGACAACACGATAACCTTTAGCCGATTTCTTGTTAAGTTCCAAAAGTTTAAAACTTGCTATTATCAAGACCATAGCCGAATAGTTTGAGACTTCAAGCAAGGGGTTGTCGACTTTTGCATTAAGGGTAAGATCTCATTCAGTTTCATCCTTTTTCTTTTAAGATTTGCCGAAATCTAGGACTAACCCCATTAATATCTTGTTGCCAAAACTTTGAAGAGACCTTTCGAGATTTACTAAGTGTTGACTACAAGGAAGAAGAAATTCTTTTCCCGAAGGTACACCATAGGCCGCGTGTTCCCTAGTTATTCGGTGAGTTTCTGGATTTAAAATCCACAAGGCAAGTATCTATAGCATTTGGCCAAGGCCATGTTGAGTAAATAGATGTGTTTCACTAATATTTAAAAGCCGAAACTAATCTATTCAAGTAATCTAGTGATTATTGATTTCAAGAAAGAAGGATACAAAGTTTCCAGCATCTGATTAGACATCAATCGGCACCATGGTAAGTTTTAGTGTACTAATCCTACTAGGATTTGGATTTATGGCCGAATGGCTCTTTACTAAGTATTAAATGATTGATTAAATGTAGAGATTTAAGATCTAAGGCATTAGATCAAGCTTTTCGGATTTGGATTGGAAACCTTGTTTAATCGGTGTGTACCCACACTATCTTTTAATAAGAATTATGACTAAATTTAATATGAGCATGTTTGTAAGAATGTGAATATGGCTAAAGTACCATGCTATGGTACAAAGTACTCAGCATGCTTTCCTACTCCTACTAGGATTATGTTAAATATTTGTTACAACACACATATGACATTATAAGAATGTGAAATAAGAATTTGGCATGTTAATGCATGATATGTATGATATGGGGCATATGGGTTATATGAAAAGGGAAGTGAATGTGGTGACCTAAGACCACGATAATCGAATGTAGTGACCTAAGACCACGATAATCGAATGTGTTGACCTAAGACCACAATATCTCAATGTGGTGACCTAAGACCACGAATTTTATAAGATGCGATGAGCACGCCGACCGAAGCGATCGCCTTCGATGGTGTGTAGCGGATGGAGGGTTGACTTAGTAGTCCCCACAAAGTGTGATGGTACGGGTAATGTGTAGCGGATGGCATATAGGTTTGGGTTTGGGTTGCATCATTATTTCCTATCTGTTATATGTATATGCATGTAATATGTGAACATATGCCTAAATTGTTAAATTTTAGTGTTGGTTACACATTGAGTCTGTTTGACTCACCCCTTGTGGGATTACTTTTTAGGTGACGATCAGTGATGGGCCAGGTCGGCAGGAGCTTAGTGGAGGCCATGTGAAGTTCAAATTTTTCTTCGTCTTGGACTCTTATTATTTTGAGTACTTTGAATTTATTTTTGGGAATTATTTGATGTAATAAGGCCAAAGTTGAATTATTTTATTTTACTTCTACTTATCCTGCTACAAAATATTATTTAAAAAAAAAGAGACTAAGTGAATTTATCATGAACTAAACCCTAAATGTTTTGTCACCTAAAGGAAAGGATTTTAATAATGAAATAAGCTTGTTTTCAACTCAAGCACAACCCAAAACAATCTTTCTTTCAAAACATACAAGTTTTTCCTAAGTAACAAAAGAATTTGAAGCGGTTTACACCGAGGAACATACCAGATCCAGTCAAGGCTCGTGGGCCGGGTTTGGGGTGTTTCATACCCCATGCAACCTCACTACCTCTGCTATATATAACCTAGCCAGCTTCTGCAGAGAGTAATTGACCCGTACTGGTATGAAATGAGCAGATTTTGTCAAGCGATCAACAATCACCCAGACTGAATCTTTCTTAGCAGGCATAAAGGGTAGCCCACTAACAAAGTCCATTGTGATCATTTCCCATTTCCATTGTGGAATCTTCACTGGCTGCAACAACCCTGATGGTAACTGATGCTTCACCTTTACCTGCTGACAGGTCAAACACTTACTCACCAGTCCAGTTACCTCACGCTTCAAGCCTGGCCACCAGAACTGATCCCGCAAATCTCGATACATCTTACTCCCTCCGGGGTGCATAGCATATGAACTTCCATGCGCTTCTTACAAAATCCTATGCCTCAATTCCGGATCTTTTGGCATGCAAACTCTCCCTTGAAAACATAATAGTCCTTCCTTATTCATACTAAAGTCCGTCGATCCATCACTTGATCCTACATGAAAATTCTCCTTTAGCAACTCACCGGTCTGCTGCTTCTCCTTAACCTGACTGACCCAAGAGGGTTTCACTTGAAGTTCAGCCAATAAGCTCCCATCATCGTATAAACTAAGGTGAGCAAACATTGCTCTTAAGTCAGAGATCACTCTATGACTTAAAGCATCTGCCACCACATTAGCTTTACCCGGATGGTACTCAATCGAGCAATCATAATCCCTTAGCAACTCGATCCACCTTCTCTGCCTTAAATTCAACTCCTTCTGGGTCAGAAGGTATTTTAAGGTCATATGATCGGTGTAAATAACAGATTTGTCCCCGTACAGATAATGTCTCCAAATCTTTAAAGCAAAAACCGCCGCCGCCAATTCCAAATCATGGGTGGGATAATTTTCTTCGTGCAGTCTTAACTACCGAGATGCATACGCAACAACCTTTCCATCTTGCATCAACACGCATCCTAGTCCCGTGTGTGACGCATCACAATAAATTACAAATTCCTTTCCAGCCTCCGGCTGAATCAATATCGGAGCCTCCCTCAAAATCCTTTTCAACATCTCAAAACTCTCATGCTGCTTATCGGACCAAATAAACAGAACTCCTTTCCGTAATAACTTAGTCAATGGTGCTACTATTGAAGAAAATCCTTCAACAAACCTTCGATAGTACCCGGCCAGACCAAGAAAACTCTGAATTTTTGCCACAGACCTAGGCAGCTTCCAATCCAACACCACTTTAATTTTTCAAGGGTCAACCCTAATCCCCTCTGCCGACACAACGTGGCCTAGAAAAGTAACCTCACTTAGCCAAAATTAGCACTTACTGAATTTGGCATACAACTGCTTCTCCCTCAGAATCTACAAAACCACTCGCAGATGTGAATCATGCTCCTCTTCTGATCTTGAGTAAACCAAGATATCATCTATAAATACCATGACAAACCGATCCAAGTAGGGTTGGAACACTCGGTTCATCAAATCCATAAACACTGCTGGTGCGTTAGTCAATCCAAATGGCATTACCAAAAATTTGTAATGGCCATAACGAGTCCTGAAATCTGTCTTATGAATATCCGATTCTTTGACCTTAAGCTGATGGTATCCTGATCTCAAATCTATCTTTGAGAACACTGACACCCCTTTCAGTTGATCGAACAAGTCATCAATCCTTGGCAATGGATACTTGTTCTTGATAGTCAACTTATTCAGCTGACAGTAGTCAATGCACATACGCATTGATCCATCCTTCTTCTTAACAAATAACACCGACGCTCCCCAAAGCGACACACTTGGTCGAATAAATCCTTTATCTAACAGCTCTTGTATTTGTGCTTTCAACTCCACCAACTCATTTGGCGCCATCCTATATGGAGCGATAGACACTGGTGCTATTCTCGAAAGAAGATCGATACCAAACTCCACTTCTCGATCCAGAGGTAATCCCGAAAACTCTTCTGGGAAAACATCAGGAAATTCCTTCACCGTCCTAATGTCCCCAACAGTTAGGTCCTTGGCTTCCAGAGCCCGAACAAACATTAATACTACCTCGCATCCTTTTCTCACCATCCTTTCTGCTCTTAGGGCAATCACTACATTCGACAGACAGTTCCCCCTTTCTCTTATCACAAACACTTTACCACCCTCGGGGGTTTTCAACACCATACATTTGGCAGCACAACCTAAATTAGCTTGATACTTCACCAGCCAGTCCATGCCTAATATTAAGTCGAACTCTTTGAACGGTAATTCCATCAGATCCGTCTGGAAAACTATTCCCTGAACTTCTAAGGGTACCTCCCGATAGAGCTTATCTACTACCACAGATTGTCCTAATGGGCTAACTACAGTCATCACCCTAGGGGTAATCTCGAAATCTAAACTTAAAGTTCCAGACACACTACTAGTAACATATGAATATGTTGACCCAATGTCAATCAGTGCAGTGTAAGGCAAACCAAATATTAAAAATGTACCGGTTATAATATCCGGTGCGTCAGCCTCCTCTTGACGTCTGGAAGTATAGACTAACCCCGGCTATCTCGCCTCAGTATTTCCTGCCCCTCGGCTTGGTGCTACACGGCCCCGACCGAAACCGTTACCACCTCTAGTTGGACCACGACCCCTCTGCGGCTACTGACCTACTCTACCTGGCTGAGCATTTCCTTGTCCTATGGGTCCTACATCATTCTGTGGCTGTGGACAGTCCCTAATCTGATGGTCCAAAGATCCACACCTAAAGCACTTTCCATCGCCATCCAACACTCACCTACATGGAATTTACCACAATGAACACACCTCCGGTATACGGTTAGCGAGGTCTCCCACCCTGCCTCGGCCTATCCAACCTAGGTCTTTTTTAGTACGCCCAAACGCTCACTCGACGATCTAGAATTCCTCCTACTTCCACTTCTATCTTTATCCTGATTCAGCTTTTTCGTTCGCTTTACCTCCTCAGCTATCTTAGCCTTCTCCACAAGCACAGCAAATTTCCTCTCCCGTTGTAGAGATATCAGAACACGTAAATCATCCTTCAGGCCATCTTCAAATTGAACACACCATTCATGTTCTGTGGCCATCATCCTTCGAGCATAATGGCTCAAGCGTAAGAATTCCGCTTCATACGCTGCCACCGACCTACTTCCCTGAACCAGATTTAGAAATGATCTACGCTGTGCGTCCATATAACTCGTTCCAATGTACTTACCCTGGAACACCGTTCTAAAGTAATCGCAGGTGATACGGTCAGCCACTACACCATCCTTAACCGTAAGCCACCATTGATACGTTTCGTCCCGAAGAAGAGACACTACTCTTTTCAGCTTCTCTTCTTCCGTAAAGTCGAGATCATCCATTATGTGCTCCACCGCTTCCAACCAATATTCAACTGTACTCGGGGCAATACCAGTAATTCCCCTAAACACTTCTTCCCCATTAGCTCTAAGTCGCCGACACCAGATTTTTAGCCCTGTGCCCATGCTTGCCCCAAGAATCCTCTCAAAACCCTTAACATTGCACGAGATACGTATCATCTCCACCATCCGATCCTCGAATTACGCCTTCAACGGTGGCACTGGTACCTCATTCCCGACTCGTGACCAAACCCTACTGGTTCGACACAAAGAATCCGCCTCTACCTCGCCACGCACACCACGTCCTCTAGTGCTCATTCTACCAATTCGTATTTATCTGATTAGGAATTTTATGAATTATTAATTTCTTCCACTGATTAATAACAAACAATCTTATGAAAAGTAGTTTAATTAGTAGTTCTTTCGAATTCGAACTCTATCTATAAGGTTTAGTTCTCAGGTCTGTATTTCCTAGCTCTAGAATCCACATACATTCAA
Organism: Gossypium rotundifolium; assembly: GCA_025506655.1. Classification (NCBI taxonomy): domain Eukaryota; kingdom Viridiplantae; phylum Streptophyta; class Magnoliopsida; order Malvales; family Malvaceae; genus Gossypium; species Gossypium rotundifolium. The sequence continues at coordinate 40,058,704 of CP106728.1, forward strand.
CCATCACACATCAACATACAAGTAGCATCCATGAACTCACATTCGTCACATAGAGGTATTTTCATCATTTCACTACCCATGGGTATTTTCGTAATTTTATCCTACAGGGGTATTTTTGTAATTTTCTAAAATAGGGTATCTTGGTGATTTTACAAAATAGGGGTATTTTGGTAATTTTATAATTCAGGGGTATTTCGATAATTTTGCCAACCAGGGGTATTTCTATAATTTTTACAATTTTTTGGTAAATTTTTACAAATCCAGGGTATTTCAGAAATTTTACAAAACTAGGGATATAAGTAATTGTACAAAAATAGGGTGGCTGGTCCCTTTCGGGTTTTAGTTATAAATTTTGGCCCATCAACAAGCCCTCTCAGTTAGAGTGAACAAACACTACGCACCAGGTAGGATTCCAGTGAAGAGGAGGTGAGCCGCTAGGGCCGCTTAAATACCAAGCTCTTTCTGAATCCAATCCTAGACATGCATATGCTTGTTACCACACCCTAACCCTGTGACTTGTTCACAAACATATTTAATTAGAAATTAAGTCTTATGAGATTTGAAGAATTGTTTATACTAAACCTAAAGTCCATAATCTCTAGCATACTAGCCTACGTCCCTATAGAGCCTATCAAGCCCAACATGCACATCACATAATGAGTTTAGAATACTTACCTGTGTGGATTGGGTGCCGGTAGACTCGAAGGCCATATCTCAACTGAATTTTCCTCAAACTTACACCACTTTTACAAATCACTACTGGACCCATTTCACAGCCCGAGTTTTGAACTGGGCTCTGATACCAAAAATGTAACACCCCAAACTCGGCCCATACGTCATGACCTAATCTGGTATACTACGGGTTGAATGTTGAAAACTTTGCTTTAAAGGGGGTTTAAAAATCTCAGTTTATTTTAACTGACTAATCAATAATTGTGATTTATTTTTATTTTTTTGAAAGGAACCTTAACATTCGCGTTGAATGTGCTTGAAAAGCCCTTTTTCATTTTTCTTATAATTAAGACTTTGAAAACATAAGCTTATAAATTGTAACATAAAAAATTATAGATCGATAACCTAAGTTATGGAGGCCTTATTACAAAAATAATCCCAAAATTAAAACTCAATGAAAAAGCTGAAAATAGTCTATGAAAATAAAAGACTTGATGGCCCTCGAGTCGCCTCGCTCCCCATGTCCACGATCTCTTGCTCATCCGAAAAGTTGGGAAAAGTAAAGGGTGAGTCACCAAGACTCGGTGTGCAAATCTCGAAACACATAAAAGCCTTGGGCCCACAAACACATTATGGGCCTTGGGCCATACACAATGGCAACAGATTATTTTCATGCAACATGGCCCATCCCAAAACTAGAACCCCATCCTCTATACACCCTGTACCAACCATCACACCGTGGGGATTTCTACAATCAACCCTCCATCCACTACACACCATATCGACGGTTGTCTTTCATCATAAAGACCAAAGGACTATGTGACCTATGTGGCAAAGCCATCGATCGCTATGCGACCTCAATAATATATCGACAGCTGTGCTGCCTGTCATAAAGACCGATCACTATGTGACCTATGTGTCAAAGCCACCGATCGCTAGGCGACCTGCTCCCCTTCATCATATCAATCCCATCCCATGCATACATACATGCAAGAATCAGAACATTAAACTACCTAAACAGATCACTTACTTTCACATACTTCAATACACATAGAGATGTTTCTATGACTACGTACCTGGCATCCCTTGCTTACGCTTTCTGGGTAATACGAATATTCATACAGCCTCATTTTTTGGCTTTTAGCCCATAACATATACATAGTACAGTTTAACTAGTGTGATAGAGATCTACAAATCTGATTACAGACAAGACGATACTGTCTAAGTTGACACTATCAAGAGTCATTCGATCGCTAATAGTCTAAGGTTTTGTTATGAATCCGATCCATAACCCTGACCAATCCCAAATCACGACATCGCTTGTTTCTTAAACTTAGGGATTGGTTTCTACGATCCAATCCTCCTTCGCTGATTGACATTTGATTCCATCAAAAGACCTTATCGATTATTACTAAGACAACATATAGTTGTTAATCCATAACATATGGTTAAGATTATAAACACGATGAATGAACCTAACAAAAATCTAAAGAGAACCCCTTACCATGAAATCCCAAAAAGAGATTGAGACTCAGAGACTAGTAGTTTTCAGCTTTTAGATCAAATCAATCTACTTCGATTCCCGATGTCGCCCAACAAGAAAACATCAAACTATTATTCAAACATCAACCTTACCAAGCCCATTAGCCTTTCGGCTTTAGCTTCCAAAAATTGAAAGAAACGTGAAGAGAAGAAGATCGGCACTTACCCTATCACAGGAGATTCGGCTACTCCTAGAAGATTTTAGCTTTTTTTTACGAAAACCAAAAAGAGAAGATGATTCAAAGAATCTATGGAGATTCGGCTTCTTAATGAAGAAATCGACAAGAAGAAAAAAGAAAAGAATAGACACTAAGGCATTCGGCTATGGCAGAAGAGTGTAAAGAGAAAGAATACTTAAGGGTTTCAGCTTATAGTAGGAATCGAAAAAAGGTGTAGAGAAAGGCTATGAGGTTTCGGCTTTAGCAGAGAATAAAGAAGAAGATGGAACTTTAGGGGTTTTCAGCTTTTTGAGAAAAGAAACAACTAAGAGAAGAGAATGAGAATAAATGCCGAAATTAAGAAGTACCCTATTTTCTAATCAAATTTTCGGCACACACACTAACCAAAATCCAGAATTGCCTTCTTTTGAAAACTAAAACCAATTAATTAAGAAGGGAAATTTTAGCACCCCCTTTAGCCTCATCAAAATCGATTTTCTCCTTCCCCCAGAGTTGGAAATTTAGCCACTACTGTGATCAATAGATAATTCCTATACTTTCTCCCTTATCCATATCCGATCATACTTTCACAAGTGGCCTAGATAACACCACCTCTTCCTCTTTTTTATCTGCTTCATTATCCACATTATCCACTCACATAAACCCCCTATTTCTAAGCCTTATTGCCGTCCCACTCTACCCACTTAAATGCCAAAAATTAATTAGATTAAATTAAAAAGAATTGGGCTTCATGCAACTTGAATTTGGGCCTCCTCAGTTGACACCACTTCTCTGCTCTCTCTAAGTGGTGCCACTTTACCACTGGGCCACAAGCCCATCTTGTATTTTAAAACGTAGATAACCTCTTTTAAGCCATAACTTATTAGGCTTTCCACTAGAGTGTCCAAATAGAAAATTCGATTAAGGCATCGGCCCAACTTCGAGCCCACTCTGGACCCCTAAAACATTCTAACAAGCATAGTAACCACAACCACGCACATAGAATGCATAGGCCCATTAATTCAGGATGTTACATTTAGTCTGTCAGTAAGTGAAAACTGAACATCAAGTTCCTTCCGGTTTGCTACAACCGATTCTGAATCCTGAGTGGAAATGGGATAGAATAACGATGGACTTTATTTCTGGATTACCTCCGACTCCGAGAAGGAAAGATGTGATTTGGGTCATGGTTGACTGATTGACGAAATCTACCCATTTTATTTCGATAAGATCTGACTACTCGCTCGAGAGATTAGCTGAGCTTTATATTTATGAGATTGTGAGGTTGCATGGGGTACCACTATCCATTATGTCAGATAGAGATCCGAGATTCACATGGAGGTTCTGAAAGAAATTGCAAGAAGCTTTGGGCACGAAATTACACTTCAAGATCTGACTTTTCATCCACGAGAGATGGTCGGTAAGCAATTATTCGATTCTTGAAGACATGTTAAGATGTTGTATACTTGAGTTTAATGGTTCGTGAACAAGATGTCGCCAAAGATTGAATTTATGATAATAATAGTTTTAGAACGAGCATCAAAATGGCACCATATGAAGCTTTGTGTGGACGTAAATGTCGTACACCTCTGTATTGGACCGAGCTTAGTGAAAATAAGTTACATGGGGTCGATTTGATAAAAGACTCAGAATAGAAAGTGAAATTGACCCGAGATTGTTTGAAAGCAGCATCTGATTGTCAGAAGTCTTATGCGGACTTAAAACGAAAGATATAGAATTTGAAATCGATGACAAAGTATTTTTGAATGTATCTCCGTGGAAGAAAGTACTTCGATTCAGACGTAAAGGTAAATTAAGTCCGAGGTTCATCGGACAGTATGAGATCATTGAATGTGTAGGGCCTGTTGCATATAGATTAAGGTTGCCCTCTGAACTAGAAAAGATACGCAATGTATTTCATGTTTCGATGCTCCGTAGATATCGATCTGATCCTTTACATGTGATTGCCCCATCTGAAATTGAAATCTGATCTGATATGACGTACGAGGAAGAACCGATCCGTATCTAAGCTCGTGAAGTGAAAGAGTTAAGAAACAAGAAAATTTTGTTAATAAAAGTATTGTGGAATTGACATGGAATTGAAGAGGCTACATAGGAGCCTGAACATTCAGTGAGACAGCAATATCCGAACCTATTTAACGGTAAGATTTTCGAGGACGAAAATCCCTAAGGGGGGAGAATTATAACAGTCCAGCTTATACCCTAGTCAGAACAGTGGTTTTGAGACCACAAATTTGAGTCCGTAAAATATTTTAATATTATTTTCTGTGCCGTTAGTATATGACTAAGCATGTGCTAAATTTTCGTGAGCTAATTTGTCTGTTCGTGTGTTTAATTTGACAAAAGGATGAAATTGTATTAAATGTGAAACTTGTATGCCATTTGTTAAAAACCTATGTGTTGTGGCTTTTAAAAGTTATGGCCTTAAGTGGTAATTGAACCACTATTTAGTTAGTGGATGGTTTTGGTCAAAAATGACCTTGTTAGTTATGTTATAAAAATTTTGTTTTATAACGCTAAAATAGGAAATTGTTATTTAATGAATTATAATATGAATAAAGCATGAAAATGGATTTTTGTTCATCCATTTTTTCCACCGAAAAACACAAAGAAAAAAGAAAGGTTTGAAGCTTTGAATTTTTGGTTGTTGCAAGGCTAAATTCAATGTATGTTTTCGGTCGATTTTCGATAATTTTTACGTTTTTGCAATCGTTGCTTTGAGAGCTACAAAACCCATATATTAATTTTGTGAATTTACGATATTTGTGTCAGATGCCATCGTTGATATGTTGAGTTTTGAGATGATTTTAGTTGTTAAATGAAAGATTTGAGCTAGATGAACATGTTTTGTTCTTGAAGTTTTGTTGAATTTAGCTAAATAGGACTAAATTATAAAAATAGAAAATTGAGGGACTAAATTACTAATTTGATAGAAAATATGGGCTTTTATGTGATGTATGAATATTCAGCTAAGCATGAGCATGGGTAAATTTTGTGAATTTGATGTTTTGAGAAAAATGGATTAAATTGATAAATTGTGCAAATGTGAGGGTTAATTTGTAAATAGCCCTAAATATGTGTATATGGATTGAATTGAATGAATTAGTGAATAAAAGGGTTAATTCTGAATATGTTTAGATCAAGAACTGAGGAAAATAGACTTAGATCGTGGGAAAGCGAAAGTCAACGAGTAGCCGTTTTCATTTCGATAGATCGAATCCGAGGTAAGTCCCTATGCAAATAAATGTATTTATATTGAATTGGATATATTCATATGATTATCAATGATAATGAATGTGTATGAGATGCTATGTACATGAATTTCGAGATAAGTTCGATATAGTGATAAAGTCTGAGAAGTCCCGTACGAACCTAGGAATAGATAGGATTAGCTATGTCATGACATAGGTATCTATTCTATTTTATCATGTAAGACCACGTCTGGGACGTTGGCATTGATTTTAAGACTCGTGTAAGACCACGTCTGGGACGTTGACATCGATATGAGCTTTACGTATAAGACCACGTCTGGGACGTTGGCATCGTTATGATCCGTACCTGTAAGACTATGTCTGGGACATCGGCATCGTATTGATTCGTGTAAGACCCTGTCTAGGACAGTGGCATCAATATCTGAGTGCATGTAGGACCTCGTCTGAGATGTTGGCATTGTACGACTATTTCGAGCCTTCTGAGTATCCTATTAGATTCCCATTGGTTCAACGGGCGAGTCTGTGTTACAAATTGCAAATTCGAGCTATGAACAATTATGTGATTATAAATCCATTTCAGGTACGCTGACTATACACTAACTGTGTATACAAGGTAAGCATCTATGTGATCTTACTATGATGTTATGTATATGGAATTGATGTTTTGATATGTAAAGTTTTGGCTAGATGAACTATGTGCTTGTATGATTCTTGAATTATGATAATGGTTAAGTGGATGATATGTGCCAATGTATCTATTTGTAAATATTTCTTCCATGCCAAGTTTGTCTGTATATTGACTTACTAAGCTTTTGGAAAGCTTACTCTGTGTGTGTGTTTTCTCTTTTTTATAGGTCGTCAAAGCTACTGAAGGCTCGGGACCATCAAGGATCGTCATCACACTACTAAACTTATTTTGGTACCCTTTTGAAAGTGTATATAGCTAATTATGGCATGTATAGGCTATATATGTGTATATGTTTATGAAGTGAATTTAGCCATGTGCTTTGGCAAGTTTTGATTTGATTAAGTGCTAAAATGAATGAGTTATATAAAGCATATGTTTTGGTATAGTTTGATGCACATGAAATGGTCAAGTTATGAATAAGCAAATGGATGATTTATGCTTGTGATGATATGAGTTTTAGTTTGTAATTTGGTATGTTTTTGGTTGCCATATATGTATGATATGTGATGGAAAATGTTGCTTGTAGGTATGACCTATTTGGGTGGCATTTTGGTCTTTCAAATGACCTATAATGTCACACGGCCATGGCACAAGGGCATGCCTAGTAACTGTGGGGTAAAGTCAGTAGCTAGCTTAAGAGCACACGGCTATGGTACACAGGCGTGCCTAAAAGTCGTGTTAGAAAGTTAGTATATGGTCTAGTAGTGCACGACCGTAGCACACGGGGGTGCTTGGTAACCGTGTTGTTTTGGCAGGATTGAACACGGTCAGGGTACACGGGCGTGTTGGGTGGCCGTGGTGAGAAGTCAGGTTCGACCATGGAGAGGACACACGGGTGTGTCTAGCAGCCGTGGAGGGCACACGGTTGGCTTCCACAGGTGTGTATCCCTTGTTTTTTTGAAAAAGTTTTTAAGTTTCTGAGAACTTCTATATATGTTTCATTTTAGTCCCGACTCGGGTTATAAGCATGTTTGGGGTCTCGTTGACCTATTTAAGGGACATTGTATGTATGAATGATGAGTGAAATGTATGAAATGTTATATATGTTTTCGATCTATCTGGTAACACCTTTGACCCTATTCTGGCGACGGTTACGGGTTAGGGGTGTTACACTTTAAGCATAAGTGAGTGTGGTGGTGGACATCTAAGAGATCATATTCCTCCATAAATTCATCAGTGTAAAGTCCCAATACGGCCCCGAATTGAGGTACTTTCATTTCTCTCACGATGCCTCCGAGACGGAATGGGATTGTGCTGGGGTCATCGTGGTTTGCCATCATTGTTTGGAGGTGGAACGTGGAAAAGATTTCCAGTGTGAGCTCTAGATATGTTGGCTCGATGATTGTAAAGAATCGGTCCCAGGGATCGGTGGTTAAGAGAGCTCGTACGTCGTCGGTGAATTGGACCTGCTCTAAGGTGGCCCAATCAATGCACCTCCTTGTGCCTAGGGGTCGTGCACGAAGTATCTTGTAGAGATCTTCCTGGGGTCCTTGCTGAAATTGCAAGAACGGATGGTATAGTTTGGCGGATGCGCTAGCCGATGACGAGTCGGGCCCCTTTCGTTTTTTAGAACTAGGGGCCACGATTTTCTTTCCTCGGGATGATGACATTATCGTCCTGAAAGTAACAGATATGCACTGATTCAAGTATCATTTTCAGCAATATTGCATAATCTTTAAGAACTCAACAATATCAAGTATAAAACAAAGATCATGATAAGGGTAAACTCCAATTTTGCATAGAGACTAATTGCTATTATCTAACAATGAATGAAATGAATAAAACTAATATTAAGTATGAATAAACTAATTAGGAACTACATAAAATTTAGTGATAAAAATTTTAAAAGAGATAGATTTCACGAGGAGAGGTGATCGGTGGAGTTCTTAAAGAGGAGTGGTACAGCTGGTCGGCGCACGGGCGTTAAAGGGTGGTATACGGTTGTCTCGAGCGTGTCGACACGGGCATGTACTTTCTTTTATGTGTAATATGAAGGAGGGAAAGAGGTAAGGGGCGGGGGAGGTCAATATGAGGGCAAAAGGGATTGCTGGTGGCCGGAGTTGGTCTGAGATTTAGGAGGAGAAGTGGCTAGGGTTGGAAAAATTTTGAGGGGAAATGTGCGGTCGTTTGCTACTTTAAACAGGGGTAGAGGACACGGTTAGGGGCAACGCCCGTGTTCTCATTTCTTTAGCCCATTTTTTTCACGAATTCAAATTTAAGCGCATTTGTGATACCTTCTACGCTCGTGTTACCTGGGCGTGCCTGGCCTTGTTCGCTTCTCACACGCCCGTGTTCATAGTCCTACACCCGTGTTGGTTCAACAGTGTCGGCCACGGCTATGTCACACGGCCGTGGTGTTAGGTGAGTCCGTGATTCAAAGATATTTTTCTCATCTTGTCTCGTACTATCTCTGCCATGTCAGTACGAAAATCCATAGCATCCACACGGCCACGGCCATAGTTGTGTGTAAGGCCTGTGATGTGAAGATCTATGCTTTATTAACTTGGTTAATGTGTAGTTAGGTGCTAAAAGAAAAGGAAATAAAAATAAATAGGGTTAGTACTCGGGTTGCCTCCCGATAAGCGCTCGTTTAAAGTCTTAAGCTAGACTTACCTCTCATTCGTACCTTCACGGTGGTTTAAGGAGTGAAAAATCCTTTTTCATGCTATCATTATATAGTTTGAGTCGAGTAGAGTTTAATTTAAAAGTACCGAATGTAGAATTACTTACCTCGACTATTCCGTAAGGGAAAACATTAAGTACTGAAAGGGGATCTCTTCGTTTGTCTTCAGGTTTGATGTGGTGATTCGTGGGTCTGTTCTATCTAATAGTACCTAATCTCCTATTTTAAAGTGATTTGATGTTCCTTTAAGTTCTTCTGGGGGTTCCTTCGGTTTCACTTCGTGTAGGCTTGATTCCTCCCTGAAATGTATCTCCCACTCATCTAGCTCATCGGTCTGAAGCCATCGTTCCTCATGAGATATTTTCTTGTTGGTATGAGCTACAAGATCTGGGTCTGTAGTGTAATTCCGTGGTGTTTCCTGAAAAGAGAGTTTAACTAATGCTTATCAAAGGAATTTACGTCCTCACCTTTCTCAATCGATGTCCTAACTGAGTCGAGAGCTTGAAGACTGATTGATTCGTCACCTACACGAAGTATGAGTTCACCTATGCTAACATCAATTTTAGATCTGGCAGTTACTAGAAAAGGTCTTCCTAAAATTAATGGGATACTATTGTCTGCATCCATATCTAAAACAACGAAGTCTAGGGGGAATATGAATTTGTCAACTTTAACTAGTACATCTTCAATTATACCCTTAGGGATGCGAGTAGTCTTATCAACTAGTTGAATACTCATCCTAATTTGCTTGGGTTTCCCTAGACCTAGCTGTTTAAACATTTTAGATGGCATAACATTTATGCTTGCCCCTAAATCAGCTAAAGCATTCTCAATAGATAAACTACCAATTAAGCATGGAATTGTAAAACTCCCTGGATCTTTTAATTTCTAAGGTAATCTATTCTGTAACATTGCCGAACACACTACGTTTAGTTCCACATACGAGTCCTCGTCTAACTTTTGCTTGTTCATTAAGAGCTCTTTTAAAAATTTCCTTGAATCTGGCATTACGAAAGAGCTTCAAGAAACGGTAAGTTAATATGTAATTTCTTTAAGAGTTTAAGGAACTTACCGAACTCTTCTTCTGTGTCGTCTTCCTTCATCGTATTGGGGTAAGGTATACGAGGTTTGTATTCTTTAAATACCAGTTTTGGCTTTTCTTGGCTTACCTCAATCTTACCTTCACTTATCACATGTTCTTACCTTGGCTCAAATTCAGATTCTACTTACCTTTCACTGTCATGAGCTGTTACGGCTTGAATTTGCTGATTAGGAGTAGTCTCAGTGTTACTTGGCAAGCTACCTAGTGGCTGTTCAGAGATCAGCTTTGTGAGTTGCCCTAACTGGTTCTCGATTCCTTTAATCTATGCTTGTTGATTTTTAAGTGTTGTCTCGATGTTTTGAAATCGAGTTTGAGACACCACTATAAATTTTGTCAACATCTCTTCAAGGTTAACTTCTTTTCCTATGGGTAGAAATTGTTGTTGGAAGTTTGGAGGGGTGGTTGTTATCTCGATTTCCTTGGCCACCCACGAGAAATTGGTGTGGTTCCTCCACTGGATTATAAGTATTACTATAGGGTTATTTTGAGGTCTAAAATTGTTACCCGTATAGTTTAATTGTTTGCTTTCCATTCTCGGATTGTAGGGTGGGTACTCAGGATTTGCCACACCTCCTAGATTTGAATCACATTGCATAACTGGATGTACCTGCAAAGAACCACCCACACCATCAATCTTTTTATCCATCATCTCTACCTGATTTGATAGCATGGTGACTGCGTCGAGATTGAAAACTTCGACGGCTTTGGTTGGCTTTGTCCTTGTAACTTGCCACTGATAGTTATTCAATAACATCTCCTCAATGAATTCATATGCCGCTTCAGGAGTTTTGTTATTTAGGTTCTGCCGGCTTCTGAGTCAATTAACTGTCGGGTTGAGGGGTTCACACCGTTGTAAAAAGTTTGAACTTGTAACCACAAAGGTAAACCATGGTGTAGGCACCTTCTCAACAGCTCTTTGTATCTCTCCCATGCGTCGTATAATGTTTCTAAATCCATCTGCACAAAAGAAGAGATATCATTCCTTAATTTGGCCATTTTGGCCGGTGGAAAATATTTCAGTAAAAATTTTTCGGTCATTTGGTCCCATGTAGTGATTGATCCTCGTGAAAGATAATGTAACCAATGTTTGGCTTTATTTCTCAAAGAAAAGGGAAATAACCGAAGACGAATGGCATCATCAGAAACGCCATTTATTTTGAAGGTATCATAGAATTCTAGAAAATTAGCTAAATGAGTATTTTGGTCTTCGTCCTGTAAACCATCAAATTGAACACACTATTGAATCATTTGTATAGTGTTTGGTTTTAATTCAAAATTATTAGCGGCTATAGCAGGCCTAACAATACTCGATTCAGCTCCTGTTAAATTAGGTTTAGCATAATCATACATAGTTTGATGAGCATGATGATCGGCCACCTCCTGAGGTAGTGGATTATTCTCAGCCATCCTTTCGGTGGTATTAGTTTCGTCCTCTTGCTCTTCTTGTATGTAACCTAAACCTCACCTTACTTCTCTACGATTTTTACGTACGGTTCCTTCAATATCACTGTCACAAAGTAGCGGTCCTGTCGGGTTCCTTCTAGTCATAAACTAGAGGTACCTGCTAGGAAAAGAGAAAAAGAAAAATAAAATTTAGAAATGTAAAAATAAAATTTAATTGTAGTAAAATAAAATATAATATGGCTAAAGTAATAAAAATTGAGCGTTCTTAATATTTAGTTCCCCGACAACGGTGCCAAAAACTTGATCGTGTCTGTCGAGTCTTAAAAATTTAATAAAAGAATGATCGAACCTGGAAACTAACTAAGACAACGATGGAGGAAAGCGCACCTATCGAACAGTAGTATAGCTAGCGGCAAGACCGGATTATCGAACCCAAAGGAACCAAAAGTACTAATATTAACTCTCTTTCTATTATTTAGCCTACAAATTAAGGGAATTTTTATCTAATCTAAAATTAACTAATTAACTAAGCTAAAAATGCTAAGAAAAAGTGGAAATTAGGGAAGGACTTGAGGGAAAACCGATTGAATTAGACAATACATGAGGAAGAATTCACCTAGACTTCACATGTTATCTAACTCTGAACTAGACGATTTATTCACTTGACTTGATCCGTAGGATTCCCTAATTTATATTAATACCTCTCTCGAGGCTACTAACGTCTAACCCTAGGTTGATTAATTGAAATCTCTTTCTAATTAAAACCCCTAGAATTGCATTAACTTGATCTATGGACTCCCATATTAGGTTTGACCCTAATATGGCAAATTTACGTCATCCTATCTCTAGGGTTGTGTTCAACTCTGCTTAACTATGCTAAATCTACTCTTAAACAGGGTCTATTCCTCCTCTACTTAAAAGCATAAATGCTTGAATCGATATCCCGAAAATACCAAAAAAAGAATTAAGAACACATAGTTAAGAACAAATCAAGTATTTATCATACAGCTCAGATAACAATAAAAAGATTCATCTTAGGTTTTATCCCCCTCAAGTATCTGAGGGTTTAGTTCATAATTGTAAAGGAAAACATCTCAGAAGAAAATATAAAACAAAACATAAAGAAAACCCTAAAACCCCCTGAAGGAATTGAAGGAGAATTCCTCGGTCTTGAGTTTGACTCTGACTTCTTGAGATGAATCAACTGGCTTTCTTCGAGTAAATCCCTGAATTTAACTGCTCTGGCTCGGCTCTTTGGACTAGCTGAACGCTTCCTAAAGGTTGGCCTCTAGGGTCTTTATATAGGCTTTTGGAATATGTTTTTTTTGCCTCTAAGTACCCTAATCCGAATAGAATTCTTCGTATCTGTGGCAGAGACACGCCCATGGCACACGCCCATGTAAATCGTGGCCAGGCTGTGTTCGGGTCTGTTGATGAGGCACGACTGTGTTTTTCAGGGTCCAAGCCGTGGTCGACTCTTCTTACGGGGCACGACCGTGTGGTCTTGGGCACAGGCCGTGTGGATTTCATGCTTTGGCCCATTTTCTCCGTTTTCGACCCGTTTCTCGTTCTTTTCATCCTCTGGTACTCTAATGAGTATAAAACATGAAAACAAATGATTAAGAGCACCTATTTCCATAATTAAAGGGATAAATCATCCAAAAATATGCTAAATGTGGGATTAAAATATGTTCATATTATGGTTTATCAAAGGGCTAAATTGAAATTAAAACGAAACCACAGGCTTAACTCGTGATAAAATAAATGTTTAAAGGGCTTAATTAGAATGTGCGCCATATATGAGGGACTAATTAGATAATTTTGCCTTTTACCCAAAAACGACGATGTTCAAATAAGGGCCCAATCGAAATCGAAATAAATTATAGGGCCGATTCATAAATAAAATAAAACTGCATTTAAAAAACAGAAAAAAGCGGAAGGACTAAACTGGTAATTATACCAGTTTCAAAAACGCGCGGATCCTTCAGGTATTGGGTCAGTTCACACACTAGTCGACACAAAACGGTGCCAATTTGAGGCCATTGAAACAGGCCTTAAACGACGCCGTTTAAAGCTCTTTATAAAAAAATAGATTTTTCCTTATTTTTTTTATTACTACTGTGACTTTAAAAAAAATAAAAGGGCCTTCACTTTCCTCTGCTAGGGTTACGAACCCAACCCTGGCGCCACCTCCAGTCCGTCATGGAGGGTGTAACACCCCAAACCCGGCCCATGAGTCCTGACAGGATCTGGTATGTCACGGAGTAATTTGAATCCTTTTGAGTGTCTGGTGAAAACTTGTCAAAATGTGGCTAAGGTATTAAAACGGTGTTTGAAAACTCAGTTGGGATTTTTATAAACATGGTTGTGTTGATAAACCCTTTGAAAACGTTTGATCATGTAACATTTTAAAATCGTCAAAGTTATAGTTGACTCGGTTTATTTTTGCTACCCGATGGTAACATCGTTGAAAAACCCGTAAAAGTTACTAAGTTTGAAAAAGATTACTTTTATTCGATTCACTTATCATTTATAAATTTCATTTATGACTTAAATAAAATAAAACAATTATATAAACATCCAAATAATAAATAACGGCCTTATTACAACCAAAAATAAAAAGACTTAGAAAATAAAAAAAAAATATTAACTATAACAAAGTAAATTCAAATCCAACGATAAGCATGGCAGCCGAGTCCTCTCCGCTCCATCTCCGCGATCTACTCATCTCAAAATAGTATGGGAAGGGTGAGTCACCAAGACTCAAGTGTAAATCCCCACCCGAAATGTAACTCATACACAAGATATTAATAAACATGCGATTATGCAACCCAACTAACCATCCGTACTCCTTTAACTACCTCGTGTGGTCAAAACCACTGGTGACTAGAGTCACAAATTAAATGATGGGGCCAACCCATCGTGTGGTCAAAACCACTGATGACCATAGGTCACAAAATATCATAATGTGGTCAAAACCAATAGGACTTAGTCACAATTATCATCGGTATGGTCAAAACCACTGGTGACCGAAGTCACAATAAATCTGATGGGGCCAACCTATCTTGTGGTCAAAACCACTGGTGACAGTCCATAAAAATCATCCCCCTCCTCTCATCTATCCCACCATCATCATGCTTTCATAACAAACGTCATATATCATGCATTTATGTATAGCATAGCATTTAACAGCATATGATGGCATACTCAATCATATTTCATAGAAAAAGTAATAGGGGACTTACCCGAAATCCAATCTTATGCCACAAGCAAATCACTAGCAAATAGATTATAAGGCAACAATATAGTCATGTTACTAATAAAGTGTGTAGTGAGTTTTACACACCTGTTACTAGCGAAATTCCTAGATCCCAAGATCCGATCTCGATGCTAGATTCTTGACCCTATAATCGGCCAACAATAGGGTTAGGGACTTAGCCTATTCGCCAAACCAAAATCCCAAGGCTCTTGCATGCACTTACCTTAAACGGATTTGATTTCCAAACAAATCCAAGCCTTAATTAGCCCCTAAATCCATGGCACACATTAGTTTGACATTTAAACATAAACTTTTAACAAATGTCCCTTGGTCGAATGATGTATAAGCCTTACCATCACTTACCAAAATAATTTGAAATCTCGGAAGCTTCCTTTAATCTTATGGCCTCCCTACAATCGGTTTAAACATTCATAAGAGTCATAGGCCATTCGCCATAATCTTTGAACCTAAAAGAGGGTATCGCCTTACCTTGATAATTTTATCGGCCCTTAAACACCACAAGTCAGCACCACTTGGTGTTGTGAGGGGGGGTTCGCTACCTTTAAGGAGGAGAAAGAACAAGACCTTTCTTTAAGGGGATTCGCTAATCACAAGCTAGAAGGGTGGAATTTGAGAAGAAGAAAGGGTAGGTTCTTGCTAAGAAGAAGCAAGAGGAGAGAAGAGATTTGAAAATTTTGGCAATATGCCTAGGAGATTTCAAATAGCTATTGAAGAGAAAAATGAAAAGAAATTTGATGAATTTTTGGCACTCCCTTGCTATATCAAACCCGATTATGGACAGCCCCCCAAGGAGTCCTAAAGTCGGCCATCACCTCCCCCTCTTTGTGATAATTCCAGCCTTTAATTATCAAAAATAAAGCAAGGTTTATCTTTCATCTTTATCTCCTAGCCACTCTTCAACAATTTAAAAGCAAATAAACTACTAACAACTACCCTTCCAAATTAATATGTGCAAAATTAAGCTTTGGCCTCATCAATTTAAGAGTCCAACATGCACCATCAACTCCCTTTCCATGCACGCACTTGCATAAAAAAATAAAACCAATTGTCGCTTCTTAAGTTCAAACCTGGGATCTAAAGGAGCAATCGCCACACCCCCTTTCAACGCCCCATGCCGTTCCTCCCAATTGACTTTCATGTCATAAAACCTCACCATTTAATTTTAAGGCCTTCCTAGGCCAATTCTTCCTAAAACAAAAGAAAATAGAATTCCCAAAGCAACCTCGAAGAGTTTGAGCCCAAGACCGCCACCTCTAAGCCCTTAAGTGGCACCCCAAACCACTCCACCAAACGTCTTTCATGTCCATACCTTACCCACAAAATCATGTTAAGGCCTTCCAACTTAGCCCTTTCTTTAACGTCCCAAAAGCCCAAAATAAAACACATCCCTTGTAACTCCCAAGACTCGAACCTCCTCCTTGAAGCTCCTTTGACGCCTCCTTTGTAGCACTTAAGTGGCGCATGAAAGCCACTTTGCCAAGCTATTCCTTGTGTCATGTTTCTCCCAAAACTTCTCTTAACCCCTATCTCCTAGCTCCTTCCTTTTAAATACTTAAAAAAAATTTAGTTCTAAATCCGACCTAGTTCGGGGTTATGGCTAGACCCTAAAATATGTCTAGCAAACATAGAATTCATTTCTTCAAGCACACACATGAAAAAAAATTAAATTTTTAACAACCCCTAATTTAGGATGTTACAGAGGGTGGTCGGAGTTACCCTAAAACACCATCTTCAACCCCCTTTTTCGCAAAGGAAAGAAGAAAAACAAAAAAATCCAAAGGCGAGGCTTTCGTAGCCCGAAAATCGAAAGAGAAGAAAACGTCGACTTCTCCTCATGTCGACCTCGCCTCGGTAAGTTCTTCTTCTTTTCCATTTTTTTATATTTTTGTTTGTAAAAATTTTAAATGAAAAAGAAAGAAAATGATAAAAAGTAGTAGTAAATAATAACAAAAAATAAAAGGAAAGACCAAAATCAACCTTAAAGCTTCTGTTTTGTTTTTTTATTTTTTGATATTTGTATTTTCTATTTTTAAATTTTGAATCGAAGAAGAAAAAAATGAAATGGCTATTTTTGGCCATTTATAAACTTGTTACAGACTGTATAGCTTCTATTTTGTTTGCTTCCATTTTGTCTTCTCTGTTTCTTCTGTTGTTTTTTGTTCTTTGTCTTGTTGTTGCATGCGGTCTGTTGTGTGTTTTTGTTTTGCAGGAGACGTCAGAGGCATGCGAAGAGGCAGATGGGCAGAGGTGACGGTGCTTAGGGTTTTAGAAAAGCTGAAACCCTAATTTGGGATAGTTGGGTCATTGGGTTTAAGGATTTGGGCTATTTTGGGTTTTAATATTTTGTAATTTGGGTTTAGGGATTTGGGCTATTATTTTTTATTTTTTATTTTTTGTGTTTTATTACATTAGGCCAAAATTAGCTCACATACAGTGCCCTCTTTTGCTCGTTGTCGTGTAACGAGAATTGAGCAAAGACTTCAAAAAGGCCAATTTTGCCTAGTTTCACCGAGTCTTGACTTCTTTGGTGCTTCTGTTCTTCGAGTAGCCTCGCTTTGATCCACTGCAACTTTGAGGGTATAAGGATTGTTACTTTGACTCACTCCACTGCAACTTCAGGGAGATAAAGTTTGTGGCTTCAATCTGCTCTCCTGCAACTTCAGGGAGATAAGTTTGCTATCTTTAGTTTGCTCCGTTGTGACTTCAAGGAGATGAGACTTGTAATTTCAACCTACTCTACTATAACTTCAGAGAGACAAGGTTTGTAACTTTAACCTGCCCCACTGTAAATTCAGAGGTATAAGTCTTGCTATCTTTAGTCTACTCCATTACAACTTCAGAGAGATGAAACTTGTATCTTCAACCTGCTCCACTGCAACTTCAGAGAGATAAGATTTTCTATCTGTAGTCTACTCCACTGTAACTTCAGAGAGATAAGACTTATAACTTCAACCTGCTCCATTGTAATTTCAGGGAGATAAGGTTTGGCTTCCATCTGCTCCACTGCAACTTCAGGGAGATAAGATCTGCCTTGGTAATTTTTAATCCTTCCCACTGCATCTTCAGGGGTCTAGGACTAGGGCTTCAATATGCTTCACTGCAACTTCAGGAAGATAAGATCTGCCATAATTTGTAGCTTTAATTTGTTCTACTGCAACTGCCCTACTGCAACTTTAGGGAGATAAGGCTTGTATCTTCAGTCTTCTCCACTGCAACTTCAGGGAGATAAGACTTGCAATTTCAACCTGCTCCATTACAACTTCAGAGAGATAAGGTTTGTTTTAATCTGCTCTACTGCAACTTTAGAGAGATAAGATCTGTTTATTTATAGCTTCAATATGTTCCACTGTAACTTCAGGGAAATAAGATTTGCTTTCTCCAGTCAGCTCCACTGAAACTTTAGGGAGATAAGGTTTGCCATGATCTACTCTACTGCAACTTCAGAGAGATAAGATCTATAATTTATAGCTTCAATCTGTTCCACTGCAACTTCAGGGAAATAAGATTTGCTATCTTCAGTCTGCTCCACTGTAACTTTTGAGAGATAAGACTTGTAATTTCAACCTGTTCCACTGCATCTTTAGGGAGATAAGGTTTGCCATGATCTACTCTACAGTAAATTTAGAGAGATAAGATCCGTAATCTATAGCTTCAATCTGTTCCACTACAACTTCAGGGAGATAAGACTTGTAATTTTAACATGCTCCACTGCATCTTTAGGGAGATAAGATTTATTTTGATATGCTCTACTGAAACTTCAGTGATATAAGATCTGTTTATTTATAGCTTCAATCTATTCCACTGAAACTTCAGGGAAATAAGATTTGCTTTCTTCAGTCTGCTCCACTGTAACTTTAGGGAGATAAGACTTGTAATTTTAACCTGCTCCACTACATCTTTAGGGAGATAAGGTTTGTGGCTTTATTCGCTCCAATGTAATTTCAAGGAAAAGAGATTTGTAGCTTCGATCTACTCCGCTAGAACTTCAAAGTAGTAAGAATTTTGGCTCCAATGTAATCTCAAAGGGAAAGGATTAGTAGCTTCGACCTACTCCACTAAAGTTTTAACGAGACAAGAATTTAAGGAGAAGAGATTTATAGCTTCAATCTTCTCTATTGGAACTTCAAGGATATAGGAATTCAGAGAGAGGAGATTTGTAGTTTCGATCTACTCCGCTGGAACTTCATGGAGATGAGAATTGATCCTCAATGTAATTTCAGGGAGAAGGGATTTGTAGCTTCGACCTATTCCATTGAAGTTTCAACGAGACAAGAATTTAGGAAGAAGAGATTTGTAGTTTCAATCTTCTCTATTGGAACTTCAAGGATATGAAAACTGGTAATTTCAACCTTGAAACACCCCAAACCCGGCCCAAAAAGTCCAATCGGATTTGTTATGTTCCTCGAATCTAACTTTTCGCAAACTCTTAAAGATTTGATGATTTTGTAGAAAATGATTTAACTTAATATTTTAGGTTGAAATCAAATTGTAAAGTAAATTTTGTCTTTTAAAACATTATTTTAGAAGGAATTAATTAAATAAAAGGAAACCAAATTTAAGAAAATTACTTTAAAACATTTATATATTAGTGACAAAAATATTTTTAAATTATTTATCGAAAACCATTTAGTTATTTACTTAATAATTGTTCATGGCAAAATAAAATAAATTCAAACACCCAAAAATTAAAAATAGTTTATAGTGGCCTTATTACATAAAAATAGCAAATCCATAATAAAGTCTAATTAATCAAATTAAATAAGTTTAAATTGGAAATTCTCCAAAATACTTGATACGAGCATTGGCCACCTCGAAATCCTTCGATTCGATCCATCGCACTACTTAATCATCTAAAAGTTTATCCCACAAAAATGGGTGAGTTATAAACTCAATGTGTAACACATACATCAAAAGCCCATTTTTCATAACACATTTATTCATAGGCCCATTTAAGTCATATTTGGCCCAAAAGCCCATTTAGCTCATATTTAGCTTAAAAGCCCATTTTCATAGCAGATCAAATAATAATCATTCAATATTACATGGTTATGTACATGAAATGAAATGCAAGCCCGCCCACCTAAATATCCATCTGCTACACACCACCCGTATTCAACCAACACACCGTGGGATTACTAAATCGACCCTCCATCCGCTACACACCATCGAAGGCGCTTCTTTGTAGTCAACATGCACATCGCCCTTATAATTTTGTGGCAAGGCCACAGACAAAATTGTGACCAAGTCACGGATATCAAATATGTGACCAAGTCACGGATTTCAAATATACGTGACCAAGTCACCAGATTCAAATATACGTGACCAAGTCACCAGATTCACATATGTGACCAAGTCACCGTAAATGTGGTAAAACCACCGAATACTTCCTCCTTTATCAAATATACCCATATGCCCATGCACATACATAACATTTAGTTTTCATGCCATTTACCCCAAAATCATAATATAATCATTCTTATTTCATATTTTATGCATATAGCAAAATTAACGAAATATTGGGGTAAACATACGAATATCGTATACCACCGTATGGTATCCAAAATCATTATTAAACACATTATCATAAAATCACATATAAAAATAGATCTATGAGTTTTTAATGTAGGGTTACACACCTTATGACAGTGAGAATGATACTCTCTCGCTCGTCAACACCCTCGAATTCTCGAACGACAGTTATTTGTGGTTTTTCACCACTAGATGGATCAAAACCCGTTGATAATCCACCAACATAAAGTGGTTCAGTTATGCATAACTTCAAATAACCGATCCTCGTTAGCGGAGGGTCCACAACCCGTGGAAAGTCTCTACACCCGATCATCGCCTTCGTTTGTAGTTTGATGGTAAAAGAGTACCTCCTCTCTTCCAAACACTCAGACGGCTCTTTTCTTACCTATCTTGTTAGTCTCAATTCGCCTCAAGATTTTTGAAAGATCACTTCTTAAAAGTTGCCTTCAACAAGGATCCTTAAAAATCCTTTCCAAGGATTCGGCTTGATTCACTTGAAGGTTCGGCCTTGAACAAAGAGAAGAAAGGAATTGATAATTCGACTTTAACAAAAGAGAAAAGAAAATATGGTGGTTTCAAATATGATGGTTTCGATTTTTAACCAAAAGAAAAGAAAGAAAAATGGTGAAAAGATTATAGGATAGTTTCGGCTATGAGAGGGAAAGAGAAGAGAGAAATAGAATGAAAAAGAAAAAGAAAATGAGAAAGAGAGATTAAAAGAAGATGATGATGATGAAGATGATTTTCAAAGAGAAAAGAGATAGGTTTTGGGGCTTAGGTGCATTCGGCCAAGAGGGAGA
The DNA here is from genome assembly GCA_025506655.1 of Gossypium rotundifolium. Taxonomy (NCBI): domain Eukaryota; kingdom Viridiplantae; phylum Streptophyta; class Magnoliopsida; order Malvales; family Malvaceae; genus Gossypium; species Gossypium rotundifolium. The sequence continues at coordinate 40,079,735 of CP106728.1, forward strand.
AATGAAGAAAAATGGTGCTTGAACTTTGGTACATTCGGCAATGAGAGAAAAAAGAAAAGAAGAAAGGCTTTTCCAACTTTTGATGCTTTTGACAAGAATTTTGAGAGAATAGAAATTTTAATTGAAATGGTCAAAATGAGAGCCAAAACAAAGAGAAGTTTTTCCTAATGCCCAAAGCAAGATTCGGCTAAGAGGAGAAGTTTTGGAGAAATGAGAAAAGATGCACAATTGCTAGAACTTTTAGCCAACTTTCACCCCCTAACTCAAGTCAAATTTGGCCAACAAGGAAGCCAACACAATCCCCTTTTCCTCCACAATTCTTCCTATCAACTCCATAATTTCCAACTCAATTAAACCTCTCCTTAGCCTCTTATATTGCCTAGGTTCATGGTCAAATGACCATGAACAAGTTTCCAAAACATTGCCCATATATCAAGCCTTATGTCCCCCCTATCTTATCATCCTATCTTGATTCCATGCCATAATTCTTTAGCTTGCCTTTTTCATATGGTCAACTAGCCAAAATTAAAAGAATGCTCATCCATTCTAGAAGGATCTTGGCCGACACTATAGGGAAGGAACAAAATAAAATCCTCCCATTTGTTAGCTAGGGATTCAACCTCTCCCCTCAAGCACTCATCCATATGTCCTTACCACTTTGCTAATTACTCAACTTATGCTTTAAACTCCTTGTCATTAATTCTTAAAGCCTAACATGCTTAGCTCCATCTTAATTATTAAAAATTAAAAGTTTCACTAAGCATTCACTTAATTAATGAAGCTCAAAAATAACTTCCAAAACACACTTAACATATTTAAGCATGCAACATCATTCAATTAAGTAAGATGCATAACCCCTAATTATTAGGATGTTACAAACCTGCTCCGCTGTATCTTCAAGGAGACAAGGTTGGTGGCTTAAATCTACTCCACTGTTTTATGGAGATAAGATTCATCATTTTTTATCTGCTTCATTACTACCTCATGGAGATAAGATCTATGAATTTACTGATGTTGCTACACCACCCTCTAGGGACATGATCTATAGAATCGGTTTCATGTATATATGCTTATGCCAAATAATTAGGATGCTATGATCGAAATGAATCAAATGCTCCTAATTGGATCTGTATGAATGATATTTACATGAATGCATGAGAATGATCCCTTTTTAATGTTTGGGTTGTCATTGCTCGTTATTCTTCCAGGTTGTATCACTTGACGTAATATCCTGTCTTCTTTCTTGGGTGGTATTTTGACCGAAAACCCAAAGAAACAATCATATTTTGCTCAACCGGATTGCCCCAATGTAACCTCAAGGTCCATTCTATGGTACCTCTAAGACTTTAAGGCTTATATCATCTTCAGACCCTCTTACTACAATTCAGGGGGTATAGAATCTAGGTCATCTTCAACCCATCCCACTGCGACTGCGACTCAAGGGTATAGAATTTGTATCATTTTTAACCTATCCCACTATGACTAAGGGGTAGTCAATTTGGTCTACTGCACCTTTCATTCCCTGGGTGTCATGACCGGATGTATATGAATGTCGAATTTCTTTGAGAATAATCTCTTTTTAATGCTTGGGTCACTCATTATTTGTCGAGGTTGTATCACCGACGCAATAACTTGCCTTTTATTGATACTTTTGACAAAAAATCCTAACAGGTAGTCTCAAATTAGACTCCTTTCCAACCCTTAGTTTTGGTGAGTTTTGAACAATGATCATGTTTCGTGTTCTTGTATTATTTAGAAGCCTCCAAAGTAATATGCGAACTTCTTTTGTGAAATTACTATTAGTCCATTAATTGTTATTTCAATGCAAAATATTTGAAAAAAGATCATAACAATGGACCGGAAGGAAATTAATTGAGAGCAAAGCTCGAAATGAATAAATTAATCAAGATATCAAAATTTGAAAAAAATAGAAAATGAGAATGAATTAATCAAGATAAACAAATGAAATTTATTGGGAGCGTATCTTGAAAAGAATAAAGTAATCAAGGATAACAAATTCAATATGGGTAAGATGAAAACTAGGTACCCCAGATATCGCAGTCGAGCTTCTCTGTACGAACCTCTTGAGGGCCATTTTGAGCTCAATTATGTGTTAAGGGGATCTAGAGTACTCTGCTGATGCCCCAAGACGTAACATCTCTTCTTCTTATTAATTCGGAGAAAGCAAGACTAACGCATGCCCCATTTTTTATCAAAATTTGAGCTGCCATTTTTGGGTTTTCAACTCAAATCCCCTTTGGTCTCAAAGCGCCCTTTGCGGGTTTTCGCCTTGGCCTCTCCTTTTTCTTTTTCTTTTCTTTTCTTTTTATCTTCTTCTTTTTTCTATTTTTTCTTTTTCCTTTTTTACTGAAATATTTCCTGATTTGAGCTCAGAGGATTAGGCAAGTCCTTGTTATCCCTCTCGATCAAAATCAACGATTTTTCAAAGAATATCTTCTTTATCACATAAGGTCCTCCCTAGTTTGCATCCACTTTTCTCAGAAGTCCTTCTGTATGGGAAAGATCCTTTTCAAAACTAGGTCTCCTTCATGGAATTCTTTAGGGCGAACCTTCTTGTTATAGGCCCGCATCATTCGCTTTCGGTACAATTGACCATAAGGATGGCCTTTAGCCTCTCTTCTTCGATCAAGTTCAGCTAATCATATTGGGATTTGATCCATTCTGCTTCATCCAACTTCACCTCGATAAAACTCAAAGAGAAGGAATCTTGACTTCAATGGGGAAAACTGTGTCTATTTCATAAATCAATAAGAAAACGTTGCCTCGGTGAGGGTCCTAACAGACGTTCGACAAGCACAGGTGCCAATCTTCATGACTCTCAATCATTTTTCGGGCGATCCTTTTTTTTACTATTCATTTTAGGACGATGCGGTGTTTAATCTTGAACAAACTACAAACTCCTAATGTCGCGCTGTTGTTCAATTTTAATGCACCGTCAGATATGATCTATTTTTGGGATTCCATATCGACATAGAAATTATTGACTGTCGCCTTTGTGACATTGGCATATGAAGTAGCTTTCGCCCACTTGGTGAAGTAATCGACGACGATAGAGGTGAATCGATACCTGTCAGAAGCTTTTGGCATGATTGGCCCACTGTGATCCATGCCCCACATAGATAAAGTCATAGATCCTACTCATTCTTGGTAAGGTGGGATTTGTTTCTTATCTTATTCTACCGTCCTTAACAAATTAGGAAATGACCTATGGTCTCGGTGCGTCTTCAAAGTCCCGAGATCCTCTAGACACATATCTTACTCAAAAGTAGACTCTAAGTCAAGAATAATTGTGGCTCATGCCGTTGATATCAAGGGACCTATTTTAGGTAACGAAAGAATATTCAAAGGACAAATGAATTTAAGAATAATTATTTATGTGGTATGAAATGAATGAAATAAAGGAATAAAAGAATATTTGCTCAAAATGAGATACAAAATGCATTTTCATTAAAAATATAGATATTGAACATAAGCCTATTTCACAAAAGATTCTTATTGTTCCTAGGCTTAAAGCAATAAGCATGTTTTGGACATTACTCCGAATTAGCTCTAAAAATACAGGGATCTCTTCCACAGTCCCATTGTTCAAAACATTCCCAAGTATGTAAGGGCTCGAAAACTTTTATCCCCAGATCCCTCTTCAGATACGTCATTAATGTTCAAATTTCCCAGTGTTAGGTTTTGTACTAGAGCCCTGAACTTGATGTACTTTTGATCTCATGCCTCCATTTATCTTGGCACTTACAATTTTTATCCCTTTAATAGCATGGTTGGGTAACAGATTTTCTGCACCAAAGGGATCATCGAATTTTATAAACTCCTATTTGGATGAATCCTTCAACCAGCTTCTTGAAAGCAAGGCAATTTTCTATTGAATATCCTGTAATCCCGGCATGATACTCACATTGAGCATTTGAGTCATACCATTTGGGGTATGGGGGTTATATTAGTTTCAGGTAAAAAGGGGCTACAACATGTGCGTCAAGCAACATTTGGTATATCTCCCTATACGAGATTGGGATGGGCACAAACCGGGGTTTTTCTAAATTTGATTTTGGATTGAGTTCTTCTCTTAGGGAGACCAGATAACTGGTAACTGCCTTCTTTGGCTGGTTTACTATAAAAGGCTTCGAATGGCCATCGTTATACCCACTCATATTATTCGCAACCTTGTCTTTCCTCTTCAGGGCCTTTGAAGCCCACTCTCCCTTTTTCTTTGTTTTTGCTAGGCCAAGAACAATAGGATTAACTCGATCATCCCCTGAATTAAATCCTGAACCCATTGGGAGCTTCAACAATGTCGAGGTATTAGTCTTATATGGGGGTTTGATAATGATGGGTACCCCTTGCGAATACACGTCTGGTTGGGCTGGGTCACTTATTGGAGTAAAACATGAGGAATAGATAATGTAACAACCCAAACCCGGCCCAAACGCTATGACCGATTTTGGTTTGCTACGGAGAAAACATTTTGAAACCTTTTTAAAACCGAACTAACTTCTAGACAAAAGATAGTGTCTTGTTATAACAGTTGGGGTGTATAAAACTCATACTTAGATTTGTCTTGAAAAATATTTTTTTTTTAAATCAAGTTATTATACATATTTTAAGATGTACCCGATGGTACAAAGAAAACATTTTCGAATTACTTTAGAAAATCGTGTGAACTTATTATTACCATAATTAAATAGTTTAACTAATATTCAAAGCAGGTATCAATAACAAAATAATAAAAAGAGTTATCGGAGGCCTTATTACAACCCAATTAAAATTTAAACCAACAATCAAAAAGAATGAATAAACCAAAATTCAAAGTCTATTAAATTTAAAATCCCTCTGCATGGCCACCTCAAGTCCCTCGGCTCCAAATCTGCGAACTACGTGTCACCGAAAAATAATAAAGGAGAAGGTGAGTCACCAAGACTCAAGATGTAACCCTTCCCCGCTTTAAGCCACATCATACACAATTTATGACAAATTAACATGCATTAAGTCGTGTACCCAACCTAGCCAACCAAGCGCCTCTGTCTACCCTTTTGTGGTACCAAACCACCGGTGGTGCCAAACCATTGGTGACGTATAGTCACGAGATGTGATACCAAATCCTTGGAGGTGCCAAACCTCGTGTCCGAAGACACAAATCGGTTGACGGGCCAACCCATCGCGTGATACCAAATCATCAAGCGTCAATCCGTATTATCATCGTGGGGCCAACCCATCGTGGTACTAAGCCACTGGGGCGAGACGCTATGAGGTGCCAAACCTCCTGAGGTACCAAACCTCGGTGGCCGTAGTCACGATGTGTTACCAAAACACCGGTGTCCGTCGACACAATGTAACCGCCTCCACTCATCAACCCATAACAAATCATTGTATAACAAATCTCATGCCATCGATATTTAAGTTACAACTAAATTCATGCCATGCTTCCCAAAAGCATTAAATAGCAACACATATTAGCGGTACTTACAGATCGCCACTTATACCAATACGGTATTACATCCAATGCTACATAAACCAGAGTTAGCATTCACAACATTTAGCATAGTTAATAAGTCATAACGTGTGTATGTACACACCTGTCACCAACGAGAAGTTTAAATCCCGAAAAGAGAAGTCGGCCAGCCTAGATCTACTTGTCCCTATATTCGGCCAAATACATGGGTTAGTATTATGGCCTATTCGGCCAACCCAAATAATCCAAAGGGTCATTTGTGATCCCGACTCCTTACCTTTCCCCCTTTTTGGCTACTAACCACGGCACTCGACACACAGATCTGTTTTACCAAATAATCAGTCAAACGACAGTGTTAATAGCCTTCAGCTTTTAATCACTTAAAAGAATAATCCATTAACAATAGGCCCTTACCACCACTTACCAAAGCCGAATGCTCTGATTAGGAGCTTGGGTTGACTGCTTCACGCACTTGGGGTTCCTAGAAGAGATCGATTACCACAAAGCGTTCAGAAACCTTGTTAACCATTGCCGAAATCGGCACTTCCCCTTTTAATAGAAATCAGTAAAAACAGAGAAGGGAAACCATGGAGTTTGACACTTACCTTCACCAAATCGGTTGCCAAAGAAAGAATTCAGCTTTACTTTGGGTGTATTCGCCAATGGTGAATTTAATAAAAAGAATGTAAGTTTGGCTAAGAGTTTTGAGAAGAGGAAAGAAAGAAGTGAGATGGGAGGTGGGATTCCGGGAAAAGAGGAACAAAAGAGTGGAGTTTTGGGACGTTGAACAAGGTTGTAAAAGAAAAAAACGAAAATAGAAAAGCTGCTCACTGGGGAATTCTGCTATGTGTAAAAATGAAGAAAAGGGAAATAAGGTGATAGATATGTGCCTTAAAAAGGATTTGGCATCCCCCTAGTAGCCTTGCCGTCCACACTTCCTTGAGCAAGGAATTCAAATTCCCTCAACTTCCTTGAATCACTCCAAGCCACTTATTTTGAAACCATTCAAATAATTTGAAATAATCCCAAATAATAGTCAAATAATCCATTTAATCAAATAATATCCTTGATTATCTTCTATTTTCTTATTATCTAAAAAAAAAGAGTTTTAAGGAGAGAAAATCTCTCCCTTCCTATGCTGTCCATTCCAAGAGCAAAAGAGAGAATTCTGTGACTCGAACCAAGGCTCTCCCTTATCCCTTGTGGCGTCACATGCAACTCCCAAGTAGCCCTCCTTTTGCCACTTTTCCAAGACTTATTTTGTGTCAATAAATCCTCTATTTATTCTTATAACCCCTACTTGCTAGAGATCCTTACCTCTAAAGTTCCCAAATACAATTTTCTACTAAACCGAGCCAACCTAAGATCCTTAATTAAATCTTATCACTCCATAAATAATACCATAACAATTTAAACACAAAGAAAAACATTTAATCACAAATAGCTCCGGTTTTAGGATGTTCTGATTCTACCCCTTAAAAGAATTTTGTCCTCAAAATTACACGGTTAGAAGAGGTGGGGGTATTCTTTGTAGTATCACATCCTCGAGTTCCCACGTAGCTTCCTCTGCACCATGGTTCCGCCATAGCACTTTCACTAAGGGTATTGACTTCCTACGCAGAACCTTCACATCTCGATCCAAAATCTGAACCGGTTCTTCCTTAAAAGATAAGTCCGAGTTGACCTCAATTTCTGCCACAGGCACCACGTGTGATGGATCTGACCGATACCGCCTAAGCATCGACACGTGGAAGACGTCATGAATCTGACTTAACTCCGTCGGCAGTTCAAGCTGATAAGCTACCGGTCCTACTCGCTTCAACACTGTATATGGGCCAATGAACCTTGGGCTTAGCTTTCCTTTTCGCCCAAATCTCAACACCTTTTTCCAAGGTGATACCTTCAGGAAAACCTTGTCTCCTACATCATACTCCATTTCTTTGCGCTTCAGATCAAGATAAGACTTACGTCTGTCGGCGCTTCCTTAAGACGAGCTCGAATCACCTTCACTTTATCCTCGGTTTAGATTACCAATTCGGACCCAACACTTGTCGTTCACCCAACTCTGTCCAACACGTCGGAGTTCAAAGATTTTCGTCCATCTGATTCAGCCGTATGGTGCCATCTAGATACTCGCTTGGTAACTATTGTTGTAGGTGAACTCGGCTAATGGTAAAAATTCCTCCCAACTACCTCGAAATTCCAAAACACAACCCTCAAAGATATCCTCTAAGATCTGTGACCCTTTCATTCGCCCGTCATTTGTGGATGAAAAGCTTGATGCAACGCTTTCCAAAACCTCGACGTGAACCTTGGATCCCTATCTCGAGATAATTGATCTTTGGTACCCCATGCAATCGACTATCTCGATACATACAACCTTGCGAGCTTACGGAGGAGTAATCCATTCTCACCAGTGCAAGTGGTGACTTAGTCGGTGGTCCACAATTACCCAAAGCTGCGTCTTTTTTCTTTGGGCGTGAGGGTAGACCAGCGAAATCCATAGTGATCCTCTCTCATTTCCATTGAGGAATCTTTACTGGTTGAAGTAGTCCTGATGGTAACTGATGTTCAGCTTTAACCTGCTGACACGTTAGACACCTTCCCACGAACTTCGATCACTTGGCTTCAACCCAGTGCCCACGAAATTGTCTCATGAAGTCTCCGTACATTTTGCTACCTCTAGGATGCATAGCGTATGGGCTGCTATGTGCATCTTGGAGAATTCTTTGTCTCAGTTCCACATCCTTCGGCATACAGGGCCGTCCTTGAAAACATAACACACCATGATCAGTCAAACTATACTCTTCCAAACTACCATTTTGGACTTGCAATCTCTTTGCATTCAATCCCTCGTCTACCAACCTGCTTATCCTTAATCTCCTCGATCCAAGTTGGCTTAACTTGCGACTCCAAAAGACTTCCATCATCGTATAGGCTCAAATGAGCAAACATCGCCCGTAAGTCCGCCACGACCTTCCGACTTAACGCATCAGCCACCACGTTAGCTTTGCCCGGATGGTACTCAATTGAATAGTCATAGTCTTTTAACAGTTCAATCCACCGTCGTTGCCTCAAGTTCAAGTCCTTCTGAGTCAAGAGATACCTTAAACTTTTGTGATCCGTGCAAACAATCGACTTCTCCCCATACAAGTAATGCCTCCATATTTTCAAGGCGAAGACTACTGCTGCTAACTTCAAGTCGTGAGTTGGGTAGTTAACCTCATGCGGTCTTAGCTGATGGGACACGTAGGCTACTACCTTCCCTTCCTGCATCAATACACATCCCAACCCCGTATGGGACGCATCACGATAAGCAAACAACTTCCCTGCCTCAGTCTGTACCAAAACCGAGCTTCAAGAATCTTCCTCAACTTATCAAAACTTCCTTGCTGCCTTTCCGACTAAACAAATGGTACTCCCTTCCTTAATAGCTTAGTTAGCAGTGCGATGATTAACGAAATCCTTCCACAAACCTTCGATAGTACCGGCTAGACCGAAAGCTTGAATCTACGCCCACCGACTTAGGCGGTTTCCAATCAACACCGCTTTAATCTTGCGAGATCCACTCTAATCCTTCCACGACACCACGTGACCTAAGAAAGCCACCTCCTTAGCCAAAATTCGCACTTCTTGAATTTGGCATATAACTGCTTCTCCTCGGTGCTTGCGTAACTATTCGCAAATGCTTGTCATGCTCCTCCTCCGTCTTTGAGTAAACCAATATGTCGATCTATGAACACCACGATAAATTGGTCCAAGTCTTTGAAATACCCTATTCATTAAGTCCATGAATGCCGCGGTGCATTGGTCAACCCGAATGGCATCACTAGGAACTCGTAATGCCCATACCGAGTTCAGAATGCCGTCTTGTGAACATCGGCCTCCTTCACCTTAAGTTGATGGTAACCTGACCTAAGGTCTATCTTTGAGAATACCGACGCACCACTTTAGTTGGTCAAACAAGTCATCGATCCGAGGCAACGGGTACTTGTTTTTGATCGTTAACTTGTTTAACTGACGGTAGTCGATGCACATCCGCATAGAACCATCCTTCTTCTTGACAAACAACACAGGTGCTACCCACAGAGATATACTAGGTCGAATAAACCCTCTATCCAAGAGCTCCTAAATTTGAGCCTTCAGCTCCACCAATTCCTTTGGTGCCATTCGATAAGGTGCTATAGATACAGGTGCCGTTCCAGGTAGCAAATCTATACCGAATTCGACTTTTCGATCCGGAGGCAAACCCGAAAGTTTCTCTGGGAATACATCAACAAATTCCCTTACTGTTCGGACCTTTTCAACCGCTGACTCCTTAGCCTCCAAGGCACAAATTCGAACTATAAACGCCTCATACCCTTTTCTAACCATCTTTTCAGCCTTCAAGGTCGACACCACATTAGACAGGTAATTTCTTTGATTACCGATCATAACCACTTCATCCCCTTCGGCCATCTTAAGAACCATGCGCTTAGCGGTGCAATCCAACCTCGCTTGGTACTTAACCAACCAGTCCATCCCGAGGATCAAATCGAACTCCCCAAACGGCGGTTCCATCGGATCGGCCATAAACACGATCGCTTGGAGTTCTAGGGTACATCCCTATAAAGCTTGTTTACAACTACTGAAATGGCCTAAAGGGCTAATTATACCATCTCCCTAGCGGTCCTCGAGTCTAGGTTCAAAGTCTCTACCACACTACTCATTGCTGCGTGAATGCGTTGAACCCACATCAATTAATGCAACATAAGGGAGACCAAAATCGAAGCGTCTGGGTTATAACATCCAATCGTCACCCTCCCGCGATGCCTCGCGCATAGACTAAGCCAGTGCCTTGCCTCAGATTGCACAGTGCCTGCGCTTCGAGTTTCGCGACCACGATTAGCACCATTTCCCTCTACCATTACCACGACCTCTCCGTGGTCCCACACTTCTATCCCGATGCAGTTACGCCTTGGACCGATTACGAGCTCGCTTAGGGATAATCGCTCACGCGGTGTTCTAAAGACCCACATTCAAAGCAATCTCGCTCACCGGTCCAACAACCTCCCGAATGGGCTTTTCCACAGCGATTACATCGAATCGGTTTACGATTAGCGATCATGGGCCTTCTTTGCTGACTTGGCCCACTCGCCTAGCCTTTTTCGATCATTACCACGACCGGATGGCCCCAAAACCTCTCGTGCGCTTGAGCCTATCATAGTTTTGCCTCACAGATGCCTTGATACCCTCGGCTACCTTAGCCTTTTCCACTAGAGATGAAAACTCACGAACTTCTGCGGAGCAATAAATGACCTCAAATCATCTCGGCCCGTCCTCGGAAGCGGACCACGGCGCTCATGTTTCAGTAGCCACGATGCCTCTCGCATATCTACTCGGCCTTAGGAATTACGCCTCATACTCCGGCCACGATTAGTTCCTTGTACCAACCCGGAAAAGCCTTTCTCTCACGCGTCGGTGTAGCCGGTACCCACGCACTTCTTCCTAAAAGCAACTCTAAAGTACTCCCATGTAAGATCCTCTGCGTGGCGCCATCTCGGACCGTGAGCCACCAGCGATTTGCTTCATTCTTCGCGACACGGCCCTTCGGTTTCTCCCCATCGGACAGGTCAAGATCGTCCATGATCCTTTCTCTAGATTTTAGCTAGTATTCTGCTGCACTGGGTGCCACTCTTGACACACCCCGGAACACTTCAGCTCTGTTAGACCGAATTTGCTCGGGAATGTTTTTGAACCCTAAATTTCCACTAGCCCCACCACCAACTCCAAGACTGTAAACACGACTTGCGATCTTGCCTCACCTCCCGTCGATCTTGCTCCTCACCTCAAAAGTTGGGGGTGGTGGCGGTGGTATCTCATTTTCGAACCACATCTCGACCTAACGGGTTCGAGATCGGTCATTCTTCCCTACCGTCCACGTCGGCCACGTCCTCTAGAACTCATTCTATCTAACGCGCTTTTAATCGATTAAGAAAAATTTTATGGATTAGTAATTTGTTAATTGATTATTCGCGAAGAATTTTATGAAAAGTTTAATAAGGATTTTTTGATCAAACAATGTTTTAAGTCTTCTACCTAGTTCACACAAAGGGCACATCCATTCCCTAATACTTTCCATACTTATTCACTCTTGGACATTTCATCATGTTTCTATCCTGAGGGTATTTTCGCCATTTCCTGAGGTATTTTTGTATTAAAAAATCGGAGGATTTGAACTTTAACAAAGCGTGTCACTTTGAAATTCCCAAAAGCTGAGGGTATTGCTTGAAAATTTGTAAAATTTAATGACATGGCATCATTTTGGGAACGAGGGTATTTTGGTAATTTTATCAATCGGGGTAATTTTGAAATTTTTAACAAATCCAGGTATTTTAACGGTTGTAAAACTCGAGGGTTCCTTTTGCGAGTTTCTCTCTTTTAAACGATGATGTTGCAAAATTTTGAATTGAGGTCATTTTGGTAATTTTACAAGTTGAGGGCATTTAGTAATTTTCCAAAACCAAAGTTTTTATTGGTGATTTGCAAAGTAGAGTTTTTTTTGGATATTTCTAAAATAATAAAATTTTGGGCAAAACCATTGAATTAATATCTTATGAGTCAAGGGCATTTTAGTAATTTTACCCCAAGGGCATTTTTGTAATTTTCACAAATCAAATTTTTTGGAAAAAGTTGTGAAAATGGTTGTTCTCAAATTTTGAAAGAGTGATTTTAAAAGTTTTGAAAAAACTAGAGTTTCATTGTTTTCTTCTTTTCAAAACATGGTTAGTTCCTTTTCGGGTTTTAGTCGTTATGTTTAGCCTATGACCGAGCCCTCTTGGTCGTGGTGAACAAAGCTACGCACCAGGCGTGATTCGAGTGGAGAGGAGGTGAGTCACGATGATGCTTAAATACCAAGCTCCCAGAACCTTTCTAGACATGTGCACAGAGGTTACCACACCACCGAGCCCTCCGAGTTAGGGTGAACTGAGCTACGCACTGCAGGATACTGCGAAGAGGAGGTGAGTCACTCGATCGCTTAAATACCGTGCTCTTCCGGATCCAATCCTAGACATGCGTGCAGGGGTTACCACACCCTAGCTCGATGACTTAGCCATAGGTTGGTTGCGTTCATTAAGTCTTATGTTACATTTGTGTGTTTGAGTAATCTAATCCTACGGTTCAATTCCTATAAGACTATTCTCGTTCCATGCTTCCTACCCTTCTACGTAAAATAATTCACAAAGAGGTTCGTAAGTACATACAGGCGGATAGGTCTGGGAGACTTCGGTGCCATCTTGTTCAAAACCCAAAATAACTCAAAGAGGCCTACTAAAACATTTTTGGGCCTTGGGCCCTACAATCGAGCTTTGAACTGGCTCGATATTAATTTTGTAACAACTCAAACCCGCCCAAATGCTATGACCGAATTTGGTTTGCTCGGAGAAAACATTTTGAAACCTTTTAAAACCGAACTAACTTCTAGACAAAAGATAGTGTCTTGTTATAACGGTTGGGGTGTATAAAACTCATACTTAGATTTATCTTGAAAAATATTTTTTTTAAATCAAGTTATTATACATATTTTAAGATGTACCATGGTACAAAGAAAACATTTTCAATTACTTTAGAAAATCGTGTGAACTTATTATTACCATAATTAAATAGTTTAACTAATATTCAAAGCGGTATCAATAACAAAATAATAAAAAGGAGTTATTGGAGGCCTTATTACAACCCAATTAAAATTTAAACCAACAATCAAAAAGAATGAATAAACCAAATTCAAAGTCTATTAAATTTAAAATCCTTTGCATGGCCACCTCAAGTCCCTCCGGCCCAAATCCATGAACTCGTGTCACCGAAAAATAATAAAGGAGAAGGTGAGTCACCAAGACTCGATGTGTAACCTTCCTCTGGTTTAAGCCACATCATACACAATTTATGACAAATTAACATGCATTAAGTCGTGTACCCAACCTAGCCAACCAAACGCCTCTGTCTACCCCTTTGTGGTACCAAACCACTGGTGGTGCCAAACCAGCGTGACGATAGTCACAGATGTGATACCAAATCACCGGAGGTGCCAAACCTCGGTGTTCAAGACACAAATCGGTTGATGGGGCCAACCCATCGCGTGATACCAAATCACCGGCGTCAATCCGTATTATCATCGTAGGGCCAACCCATCGTGGTACTAAGCCACCGACGAGACGCTATGAGGTGCCAAACCTCTGGAGGTACCAAACCTCGGTGACCGTAGTCACGGTGTGTTACCAAAACACTGGTGTCCGTCGACACAATGTAACTGCCCCCTCCACTCATCAACCCATAACAAATCATTGTATAACAAATCTCATGCCATCAGATATTTAAGTTACAACTAAATTCATGCCATGCTTCCCAAAAGCATTAAATAGCAACACATATTAATGGTACTTACACGAATCGTCACTTATACCAATACGGTATTACATCCAATGCTACATAAACCGAGTTAGCATTCACAACATTTAGCACAGTTAATAAGTCATAACGTGTATGAACACACCGTCACCAACGAGAAGTTTAAATCCGAAAAGAAAGTCGGCCGACCTAGATCTACTTGTCCTATATTCGCCAAATACATGGGTTAGTATTATGGCCAATTCGGCCAACCCAAATAATCCAAAGGGTCATTTGTGATCCCGACTCCTTACCTTTCCCCCTTTTTGGCTACTAACCACGGCACTCGACACACAGATCTGTTTTACCAAATAATCAGTCAAATGACAGTGTTAATAGCCTTCGGCTTTTAATCACTTAAAAGAATAATCCATTAACAATAGGCCCTTACCACCACTTACCAAAGCCGAATGCTAGAGATTAGGAGCTTGGGTTGACTGCTTCACGCACTTGGGGTTCCTAGAAGAGATCGATTACCACAAAGCGTTCAGAAACCTTGTTAACCATTGCCAAATCGGCACTTCCCTTTAATAGAAATCGGTTGAAAGCAGAGAAGGGAAACCATGGAGTTTCAACACACTTACCTTCACCAAATCGGTTGCCAAAGAAAGAATTAACACTTACATCGGGTGTATTCGGCCAATGGTGAATTTAATAGAAAGAATGAAAGTTTGACTAAGATTTTGAGAAGAGGAAAGAAAGAAGTGAGATGGGAGGTGGGATTAGGAAAAGAGGAACAAAAGAGTGGAGTTTTGGGACGTTGAACAAGGTTGTAAAAGAAAAAACGAAAATAGAAAAGTCGCTCACCTGGGAATTGGCTATGTGTAAAAATGAAGAAAAGGAAATAAGGTGATAGATATGTGCCTTAAAAAGATTTGGCATCCCCTAGTAGCCTTGTCGTCCACACTTCCTTGAGCAAGGAATTCAAATTCCTCAACTTCCTTGAATCACTCCAAGCCACTTATTTTGAAACCATTCAAATAATTTGAAATAATCCCAAATAATAGTCAAATAATCCATTTAATCAAATAATATCCTTGATTATCTTGTATTTTCTTATTATCTAAAAACAAAAGAGTTTTAAGGAGAGAAAATCTCTCCCTTCCTATGCCGTCCATTCCAAGAGCAAAAGAGAGAATTCTGTGACTCGAACCAAGGCTCTCCCTTATCCCTTGTGGCGTCACATGCAACTCCCAAGTAGCCCTCCTTTTGCCACTTTTCCAAGACTTATTTTGTGTCAATAAATCCTCTATTTATTCTTGTAACCCCTACTTGCTAGAGATCCTTACCTTTAAAGTTCCCAAATACAATTTTCTACTAAACCGAGCCATCCTAAGATCCTTAATTAAATCTTATCACTCCATAAATAATACCATAACAATTCAAACACAAAGAATAACATTTAATCACAAATAGCCCCGGTTTTAGGATGTTACAGATAAGGTCCTCATTATCGCTCCCATTGTTAACCACCGGGCTTTTCCTTTCTTCAAGCCTTCCGGCTAGTAACTAGGTTAATTGGCTCATCACATTCATTTGGTCTCGCATATCTTGTTGGATATCGGCCAATTGCTCCTGCATCTATATTTGTCTTTTCTCTAATCTCACCAACCTTCATTCCATGTTTTCTAGGTTAACTAAAATAATTTTATCTAATTAGGGACCTTTTGTGAAAATCTAATGCAAATGATGCAATGCAATGTACGTGCATGGAATGAATGCAAAAGAAAGGAAGGCGTTGATTCTGAATTCAATTCCATTAGAACAACTTTTCTAGAAAATAATTTTTTTTACATAAAATGGATTACATATGCGGCCTTGCTCTCGTACTCCCGGTGAGGACATCAATCTTCTCCTTCATATCCGGATGCTATGGTCGAATCTTTACTAATTTTCCCAAAGATGTCTCTATTGTCTCCTTTTTTGCTTGATCCGTGTCACGAGCCATTGCTCACTTATCCCTGTAATGCTCATTAACTCCTTTTAAAAGAGTTGAGATGTGACGGCTCTCGAATAATCCTTGTTGGCTTGAATCCTCGGGCAATGAAGCAAAGTCTTGTTTTCTTTCATGGACTATCAGTCTTCTTTCGTTGTGTTTACTTGGACCCCATTCAGACGGTCGTACTATATTTCACTATATCAAGAAGTTCGTTTTCCTATGACAAGCTCTCCTATTTAGTAATCGAATATGAATTAACACCTCCTTTCTAAGATGATGCAATGCAATGCAATGCAATGTAACAAAACAAAACACGTTAGCACAAAAAAAATAAACCACAAAATAGATTACCTAAATGGGTGCCCACTAGGGTTTCGTGCGGTTCTACCTAAGGTGGGCTCTTAAGGCTCACTAAATGCGGTTCGGTTCTAAAGTAAGGGTACCTGAACCAGTAGATTCCTCAATCTTCACCCATTATAGGTTCATATAGATCGAGTTCAATTCAAGGGGATACATTTCCCTATGGCCATGTAGAGATGAAAATCTCACGAAGACATAGGTACGGATGTATCCCGGAAGTAGTCCACTAGCCCATACGGAGGTGAAAACCTCACGAAGGCATAGCTTCTCACTCCCACTTAAAAGGGGTAAGATCGATTGATCATGTGATGCAATGTGCAAAAGATACCAAAACTTAAACCAACACAGCAATTATAAACCACAATGATGAAGATCGTAACAAATGCGGATGAAATGTAACGGAGGGATCGTACATTTAAACCAAATTTTCAAATTTTGACAAAAAGACAAAAAATAATCAACTCGTGGCTTGACTCTCTTATTTTGTTCCCCAGTGGAGTCGCCAAGCTGTCGAAATCATTTTTTTTGAAAACGGGAATCGACTTTGGTTTTGAAAACGAAAATAAAACGGGAGTCGTCACCAATCCTTTTTGATGAGGTGTGACCGGGTCACTTCTGTTTTAATAAAACATTTAGTTTACTAAAATGGTGTTTTTGGTCTACGAAATTTGAGAAAATCGGGTTCGGGAGTCGGTTACATGCGAGGAAGGATTAGCACCCTCGTCACGCCCAAAATTGGTACCAAATCGATTAATTAGTGTCTTAATGTCGAAAGTTGAAAACCAAGAACGAATTTAAAATCGATCCTTTTCATTAGTGCTGATTTTAAAACACTTGAATGAGTTGAATAATCATTAAAGACCATCTCATCTCGAGGCGTCGAAATGCTACATCCGATGAAGTTAGGACATGGCACCTCAATCCTTGAGAATAAGCACGCCTTTTATTTAAAAGCGCGTGTGTTTTAATCTTTAAAGAGTATTGGTTATTTAGATTAAACGAGAAAAACAAAACCCGAAAGTTAGGAGCGCGGTCTCATGAATTTCTAAATACTGAATATTATCATTTTAGAAATTCTTATCTCGAGGTAACGAGATGTCACACCCAATAAGTTAGGGCACAACACTTTGTACTCTCGAGAATAAGCTTTTTATTTTAAACTTGTATTTTGTTTTAAAAGGATATTCCGTTATTTAGGCTAAACGAGAAAAGTCGAAACCAATAAGTTAGGCCACGATTTTTTCAATTTCCAAAACGAAATATTACCTTTGCTTTCAAGATTTTCCTTTCTCATGAATTTGGATAAAAAATTAATGACATTTAAAAATGATACATTTAATCGACTATGTTTTAAAAAGAAATTATTAGGATAGCGTAATATACATAATATGTAAGATTGATAATGGACACAATAATATAAATATAAACAATAATCAATAATAACAACAACAACAACAACAACAACAACAATAATAATAATAACAATGAGAATAAAATGAGGTAAATAAAAAAAGCGAATGTAAAAAAAAAAAAACTAATTATATGTATATATAACATGAGTAAATAACTAAGTGAAAATTAAAAATAATTAAAACAAATAACTTTAAATAGATGCGTGAACCTTGGGTAAAATAATTTAAAAATAGTAATAATAATAATAGACAAATAATAATAATAAAACAAATAAATAATAGTAATAATAAAAATAACAATAAAAATAATAATACTAGAAACAATAGTAGTAATAGTAATAATAATAATAGTAGAAATATAATAAAACAAAATAAAATAGCAATGTGTAGTAAATAGAAATAAATCAATGAAAAAACAAATAAGTAAGATAAATAATAATAAAGCAATATATAAAACAATAAGTAAATAAATAAGCATTAAACATGATAACATATATAAAATAAGTCTAAAATGATTGAAATTAAATAAACAATGGTCAAATTGAAATTAAAACGAAACCACAGGCCTGAATCGTGATAAAATAAATGTTTAAAGGGCTTAATTAGAATGTGCACCATACATGAGGGACTAATCAGACAATTTTGCCTTATACCCAAAAACGATGCCGTTCAAATAAGGGCCCAATCGAAATCGAAATAAATTATAGGCCGATTCATAAATAAAATAAAACTGCATTTAAAAAATAAAAAAAAAGCGGAAGGACTAAACTGGTAATTATACCAGTTTCAAAAACGCACGGATCCTTCGGTGTTGGGTCGGGTCGCACGCGGGTCGGCACAAAACGGCTCCGTTTTGAAGCCATTGACATTCGTTTAAGGCTCTTTATAAAAAACAGATTTTTCCTTCTTCTTTTTTATTACTGTTGTGGCTTTAAAAAAAAACAAAGGGGCCTTCACTTTCCTCTGCTAGGGTTTCGAACCCAACCTTGGCGCCGCCGCCGGTCCGCCATGGAGGGTGGTTGGAGCTACCCTAAAACACCATCTTCAACCCCCTTTTTAGCAAAGGAAAGAAGAAAAAAAAAAAAATCCAAAGGCGAGGCTTTCAGAGTCTTAAAAGAGAAGAATGTTGACCTCTCCCATGTCGATTCCGACGGCGGAGAGGGTGTTTTCAAGACCAATGCAGAGATCCACTTGATAAGTTCTTCTTCTTTTCCTTTTTATTATATTTTAGTTTGTAAAATTTTAAATGAAAAAGAAAGAAAATGATAAATGAGTAGTAAATAATAACAAAAAATAAAAAGGAAAGACCAAAATTAACCTTAAAGCTTCATTTTGTTTTTTTTTTTTTGATATTCGTATTTTCTTTTTGAATTCGAATCGAAGAAGAAAAATTGAAATGGCCGCTTATGGCCTTTTATAAACTTATTACAGATCGTATAACTTCTATTTTGTTTGCTTCCATTTTGTCTTCTCTGTTTCTTCTATTGTTTTTTGTTCTTTCTCTTGTTGTTGCATGCGATCTGTTGCGTGTTTTCATTTTGGCAGATTTACGCCGAGGCGTCGAGGAGGCGACAAGAGAGGCGACGGCGCTAGGGTTTCAAAAGTTAAAACCCTAATTCGGGCTAGTTGGGTCATTGGGTTTAGGGATTTAGGCTGTTTTGGATTTTAATATTTTGTAATTTGGATTTAGGATTTGGGCATTATTTTTATTTTTTATTTTTGTGTTTTATTACTTTAGGCCAAAATTGGCTGTTACATTGACTATTTCCACATTTTTACTCTTGCCTCACTTTATTGACTATGTTGCAAATTGGTCCTTTTCTTCTCATTTTTTACTCATAGCATCCCAATTGCATCTCTGACAAGATTAAAATATAAAATCACTAATTCAGCAGGGATCAATTCAAAAATTAATCGAATTAAACACAAAAAGTCATGCAAATTAACATGTTATCAACCGAACTTGAATATATTTTCATACTAACTTTCCCAATCTTTATTTTTTCGTCTTCTCAGACTTGGTTTACGAAAATGAGATTTCGAAACCGTGTTTTTCGACACCACTATAAATCATGTCGTTACAATAACATTTAGATAACTTATTAGTTTTGTAGTTCAAGAAAATTTAGCATTTGTCTTTTATTACAACCTTTTATATAAGTCACTATATAATGAAGTTTATATTTAAAATGCCACTAGTATATAGAAATTTTAGAGAAATTGTTCAATACATTTGGGTAAATGTTTATATTAATAATTTGAACATATATATTTTGTAGATGGATCTTGATCAAAGCTTGTGATGATTATTATTGAAACACCAGAAAGTTCAAAATATATTTTGCCAAGATTCTTCCTCACTCATAACTTTCTAAAGAATGATGATACTAATGCTTAGCAAATTCGTTAAGTGATTCTTTGAAAAACTAGTATTCAATATTGAATTACATAGGCTCGAACATTATGTGATGTTGCATCATGGGAGTCAATATACCTTTGTACTCTTTTTCCTTAATCGATTTTTGTCTGTTGAGTTTTCTTAATAAGATTTTAATTAATCGTAATGTTATAATGTATTAAAGATCTATGTATTCTTTTCATTCACTAAGAGTTCATCTCATAGGCTTTTATGTTAATAAAGTTTTAACGAGAGATATTATCTATCAATAGACATCCAAAGAAAAGGAGTATTATAAATATTTTATTATTATAAAATAGATGTCCATTAGATAAAAAGGTTGATGTATTTTAGGACCGTAATATCCAATCGGAGTAAAATTTTATATCATTTATACTTCTTATATTTATAAATATAGACTTTGATAAAGTATTGTAAATAGGGTGTTCAAATTTGGTTAAAATCAATTAACCGATCGAACCGAACTAATTGATCGGAGGTCGGTTATTGATTTTTGAAAGTTTAGTTTTCGGTTGATTCGGTTCGAAATCAGGTAATTAACTGAATTAACCGAACTTTCAAAAAACCAATATTATATATTACCAATTTAGTTAATTTTGGTTCATTTCGATTAATTCGGTTAAATAAACATTACAGATTTATTGTTTGATATGTTTTATATTTGTTTTAACAAAAAAAAAACAAAACATAAAAATTTTAGTTAATTTGGTTAATCAATCAATTAACCAAATAGTTCGATTCGATTAATTTATTTTAAAAAATTTCAGCTTGATTAATGCTTAAGGATTTAAAAAGTTTGATTAATAAAAATTCAGTTCGATTAACTGATTAAATACCCCTAATTATAAGTATTGTATGGATGAAATAAATACATGCTTCTCTCTTTATTTTAATTTTTTCTACTTTCTTTGTTTTTTAGTTCTGAACTGCATGACCTGTGAAATTCAGTTTGAAAAATATTTTTAGAAAACAGCTTAAATTTAGGGCAATTTATCAAAAAATGCCCTAAAATTTCAAAAATTACGGAAATGGGCCAGTTTGTAGAAAATTTATGGGAAAAGGCCATTTCCCCCAAAAACGCATCCACGTTAGCGTGTTTTTGAAGCCCGACCTAAGCGCCCACAGGGCGTTTTGTCCACCTAAGAAAAACGCGTCCCACGAGGCACGCTTTTGTTTGAGGTGGACAAAAACGCGTCCCCGGGGCGCTTTAAGTCGATTCCCCAAAACGCGGCGACGTGGACGTGTTTTGGGGGAAATTCTATGAAATTATTTTTGAAGTTTTGGCCCACTAGTCTCCGTAAAATAATTTTGATGAGGCGTTTCGAACAAATAGTGGCCAAAATGCTTCTAGCAGTATGACTGTCAAGATATGCGTCTTAAAAGCGCTCCACGTGACGCTTTTTTTACTGATGTCTCCGGCAAAATAATTTTGAGGAGACGTTTCTAAACAAATAGTATTAAAACGCTTCAATAGGTGCCTTTGTCGAGATAAGTCTTGGCAAAGCGCCCCACGTGGACGCGCTTTTGCTCTGATGAGTCTCCGCAAAATTAGGCTATAAATCGGTCAAATTTCATTCGAGGTTGCATAAGGAAATTGAGGCAAAAGGAAAAAATTGAAAATGAGTGAACGATATAATCTTTGTTATTTACTACGGTGAAGTTCGTGACACCAAAAATGGCGTTGTTTTCTTATCGGAAAACACAACGCGATCGAAGTTTTAATCGAAACATCGATTTAGTAGAACTGCAAAAGAATTAGGCATAAAATATTCGAAACAACGCCAATGAAAGTTCAGTGCATTAAGTATAGATTTTGCGCCTCGGTTGATCCAGTGAGATATGAGTCGTTCGACATCAAAGGTGCTCGGAGCTTTAAGGCAATGGTGGAGACTCATCTTGCCAGTGGATCACCCTATATCGAGGTATATGTAGAATTTTCATCCCCAAGTGATCTTTCTACGACCTCGACATCTACTGTCGTTCGAGAGGAATACACGACCCCAAGCCGACACTCTGTAAGTGGGAGGTAAAACACGTAAGTGCCCGTGTGCGGTAGTAGTATAGAAAACATAACCCCGCACGACACTTTCGGTTGGTGGATGGGACATGCATATCCGCCATTCGACGTCCGGATGATAGAAATATGTATTGGGGGCGTCGTCAACTTCTAGTGGTTGGCAATCCACATACGATTGGAATCTTTACAAAAGATGTTTAAGGAGGATGATGTACTCCGACGACATCCACCGCGAGGGCCCTCGTTGTTGCGAGTTATGGAGGGTCGGACGATGAATCGATGTGGATCCACTTAAGGAGGCGAGGCTCGACGGTGCAAAAGTTGGATTATTTTCAATCGAGCCCGTTTCAATTGTACCAAGACGTTGAGGCGCTTCGAATCGAAGAAGAAGAAGATCTGTTATTCGGGTGTACTCGCCTCTAGCCCACATGCATAATGTCAATCTATCTCAAGATGATGCATTGGAGTTTCTGAACTACCACATCGGACGCGGACTGCATGATTCTTCATTGATTCGGACCAATTAGAAGTGGGTAACCATTTTCCAACAAGAATACTTTTCTTCGCATTGAAACAGTTCAACATTAAGAACGGGTTAACTACAAGGTGGTTAAATCAAAGCTCGATAAGTTCGAGGCAAATGTGCGGTAAGATGGCGATGTTCATGGAAAATCATGGCGTCGTTGAGGAAAAGGACGAGGTTGTGGGAGATAAAAGTACAAAGGTCGACATACATGTCTTGCCAAGACAGTACCACTATGTGTTCGGTGATTTGAATAACAAGAATAATATGTAATGTTGCATTATTTAACGATTGCGTTGACATGTGTAACACAAGATCATCCAAGATGGATTCATACATGTTGGTGAACTAATAATGCGATGGTGAAGGTGATTCCAAGACTACTGGTCTTACTTTAATTGGCGATTCGTAGCCAATTGGGGTACACGCCTTCTTCTGAAGGCTTGATAGCCAAGCGATATGCTTAGAAAAGTTACACGGTGGGTGGGACACTTCATATAATGAAGTGTGGCGATTGTGTCAGTCTTTGGAGAGATATGTCCCACGCAGCGACGCTGCACCTTGAAACGGAACTGCGTACTACAAAAATCGCGCTTTCCGTGGATGCGCAGGTGTTCAAGTGTCTGCTCGACATTTAAGCAATCTGAGATGCCTTTAAATCGCAAGCCATTGGTACAAATTAATGGTACCTTTATGTATGGTAGATATACGCCTCGGCTATTGCTAGCTGTGGCACAAGACGGCTGTGAGAGAATCCTTCCGATTGCATTCGCAATAACACCGGGGGAGTCAGCTGATAACTGGGACTTCTTCCTATCTAGGTTAAAGAGGCATGTTTGCCCCCAACCTGACATATGCGTTATATCGGATCGGGGCCCTGGAATACTTGCGGCAATAGAACGCCAGGGAAGCATATGGTATCGCACACACCATCGATATTTCCTGAGGCATGTTTCATCCAACTACTATGGGCAACATCGATCTAAAAAACAGAAACAGCAAGTGACCGATATGGGTATGAAATGTCTATTGATATAATTTCATTTGTAATATTCAATTTATTCTCAATTGAAGAGTGGTATGTAATATTTGCTATCAACGATATTGGCGTGGCATGAGATCAATAAAGACCATTTTCACGAGATCTCGGATGCTTTGTGCTCGATAACGAAGAAGCAGGTACCATGTAATATTCCTTTTGAATAGTGGACACAAGCATATGACGGCTGACCTACGATATGGGCATATGACCACAAACCCGCCGAATGCATAAATTACATTACGAAGGAACCCACATCTGCCGTTTACATCGGTTGTGCGAGAGACATATTTTCGATTAGCGGCACTATTTTCAAGAGAAGCGGAAGTTATAGAGGCGATGCAAGGAGGCCATGTATGGAGCCCAAGGTCTTGCAAGAAATAAATCGTGGGAAGGCACGGCGAACACCATGCACACAGTGTGTCACGATCGCGACAACCTATGGTTTCGTGTCACGGAGTTTGATGAGATCGAACCAAGGTATTGTTGGCGGCCATTATCTTGTACATTTGATAAATAGGACTCGCGATCGTGGATATTTGATGCACTTCGTTACCCATGCGCCCATGTAATTGCGGCTTGTCAGAATCTCCGTCTTGATCCAATGAGATATGTCGATGAAGTGTATAAATTAGAAAACATGTACAACGTGTGGAGACACGTATTCCCACCAGTCCCAGATGAACGTAAGTGGCCATCGGTGTCGCTTACCTTGTATAAGTCATTCTCGGAGAGACAATTGAGGCAAGAAACCAAAAGGTCGACCTTACTCGACTAGAATACGCAACAATATGGATATCCAGAAACAAGCAACCAAAGTCACTGTCGCATGGATGGTGTAGGAACCCGCCATACATCTCACTCGTGTCCAAATCGAATAGTTGACCATGTTCTTAGGTCTTTTGTCTCATATTGGCTATGTAATATCTATTTTTTTGGAGGAAAACGGTGAACTTTTGTACAATAACTTTTATTTTATTAAAAATTAAAATAAATTAAAAAATTAAATTATAAAGAAAAAAGTTAAAATTAAATATATTAAAACTTAATTACAAGAAAAAAATTAAACCAATTCTATTTTGTCAAAGGTATTAAAATTTAAATAAATTAAAAAATTAAATTACAATAAAAAAAAGCAAACTCAAATTTTATTAAATATATTACAACTTAATTACAAAAAAAATTAAACCAATTCTATTTTGTCAAAGTTATTAAAATTAAATAAATTAAAAAATTAAATTACAATAAAAAGCAAACTCAAATTTTATTAAATATATTACAACTTAATTACAAAAAAAATTAAACCAATTCTATTTTGTCAAAGTTATTAAAATTAAATAAATTAAAAAATTAAATTACAATAAAAAAAAGCAAACTCAAATTTTATTAAATATATTACAACTTAATTACAAAAAAAATTAAACCAATTCTATTTTGTCAAAGTTATTAAAATTAAATAAATTAAAAAATTAAATTACAATAAAAAAGTAAACTCAAATTTTATTAAATATATTACAACTTAATTACAAAAAAATTAAACCAATTCTATTTTGTCAAAGTTATTAAAATTAAATAAATTAAAAAATTAAATTACAATAAAAAAGCAAACTCAAATTTTATTAAATATATTACAACTTAATTACAAAAAAAATTAAACCAATTCTATTTTGTCAAAGTTATTAAAATTAAATAAATTAAAAATTAAATTACAATAAAAAAAGCAAACTCAAATTTTATTAAATATATTACAATTTAATTAAAAAAATTAAACCAATTCTATTTTGTCAAAGTTATTAAAATTGAATAAATTAAAAAATTAAATTACAATAAAAAAACAAACTCAAATTTTATTAAATATATTACAACTTAATTACAAAAAATTAAACCTTAATTACAAAAAATTAAACTCAAATTTTATTAAATATATTACAACTTAATTACAAAAAAAATTAAACCAATTCTATTTTGTCAAAGTTATTAATATTAAAAAATTAAAAAATTAAATTACAATAAAAAAGCAAAATCAAATTTTATTAAATATATTACAACTTAATTACAAAAAAAATTAAACCAATTCTATTTTGTCAAAGTTATTAAAATTAAATAAATTAAAAAATTAAATTACAATAAAAAAAGCAAACTCAAATTTTATTAAATATATTACAACTTAATTACAAAAAAATTAAACCAATTATATTTTGTCAAAGTTATTAAAATTGAATAAATTAAAAAATTAAATTACAATAAAAAACAAACTCAAATTTTATTAAATATATTACAACTTATTTACAAAACATTAAACCTTAATTACAAAAAATTAAACTCAAATTATAAATTAATTTACAATTACTCAAATTAGGGGTTTAGGGTTTAGTCTTGTCTTGGTGGGAACCATTGCCACAAGTGGTTGGATGATTCTGCTACCGGATTCCTCCTTCTTCGGCTTCCTGGGTCGTGGAACCTCGGGCGGAATCGGGTTCACGGCAGTGGGTCCGTTCGATGTTGCGATGGTGACCCACTCGATAAAATAATAACCGGAGGTGTTTGCATAAACCATGGCGGGGTGACTACATCCCGAACGGAGAAGGAGCCCGCGAAAGAAGTGCTCCCCGTGGCGCCTCCTCTAAACCCACATGCGACGTCGGCCTCACCATCTACCGCCAATGAAGTAGTCGAGAACGGACTCGAACCCGCCATGCACTCCAACCCGGCTAGGACTAGGAAACCAAACATATATGGGTTAGGAGGATACATATAAGGGAAGGGTATGCACCGGCATGAACGGTAGATGCTGCAATATCGGTGTTGTCGGTTGAACTAAGGGTCCGGTGGATGTAGTAACCGTTGTCGGGCCCATGGTATCGTTACGCCGATGATGGCCCCGCCTCATCACCCCTTCTCCTTGGATTTAAAGGGGCCCGACGTTCCCTTCGCTCGCGAAGTTACCGTCGCCTTCTTTTGACAACAGATACAGCTTGCCATGGATCCTAAACATGGTATGTACTCCGGCACACACGCTGACTCTGGAATGACTATCGGTTCCCGGTCAGGTATATAGTCATACCGATTCTCCCACGTCTCGATATGACTCGACCAAAATCTTGGCCAATTCGTAAAGTACGCCAGAAGTCCACTGTGGTGCTCATCATCGAGTACCTCCGGTGTACGAGGATCGGTCATTGAAATCCAAATTGCCGCAGAACCCGATCTACAGGTGCATCTCCACGGTCGCGTAAGTGATTAATGGGACCTTTACGTACAACCGTTCGGATTTTGGAGGAACTCCTCAAATTATCGCCTGAATTACGGATCCTCGTACGGTGTCCATTGAAACTATATTAACATTACCAAAATGTTAGTTATATACCTAATATTAGACACTACATACGAAATACTAAATTATAATAACAAAATTCGAAACTTACTTGTGATTCTGACCGTTGGTCCAATAGGAGCCGATATCTTCAAGCGAGTTAGGTATTCCAACATGACTCACCGAATGGTTCCACCTAATTAAATAAACTTTTAGCATGCAATTATACTATAAATCTACTGAAATAATTGTAAAATATAATATTAAATTTACCTCGTTATCGCGGGAATGAATATGGGTGGTCGAGTCGAGGGTAAAATGGAAATCGGAACCATGCCCATAATCTGCGGAATGATAGGCAACCTCCGATTTTTGCTTTACTCAACGCGTCGCCCACACATCTCCCCACAACCTCGACAAAGACCAGCGGACTTCAACTCAATTCATCGTCTTTCTCTGAAATCAACAAGTTTCGAGGAGCCATCTCGGTGGACGAGGTTTCTAGAGGTCCGCATCGATAGCCTCCGATTATTTGAAGAATGTATGCCCGAGCATACCATATTCTTTCTACTTGGCCGAACCTCGTTCGGCTCTGAATCGTCTCGTAACAGGCCATATCGATTCAAGCTCCTTGAATTCTATCCTAATGGCACCCAAAAGCTCAGAGCATACGGTGAAACACCCCAAACCCTACCACAAGCCACGATTTGGATCTCGCATGTTTCTAAGAAAACCATTCAATCTTATTTGTTACTCGCTAAAATTTTTCATGTTTTTGAAAATGGTTGATTTGGGTTGGGCTCGAATTTTAAAACCCGTGTCGATTAGGTGTTAAAAATAATTTGTTATTTATACTTAAGAAAAATTTACTTTTAACTTTGAATTATCAAAATCGTGTCATACTTAGATAATTAAGTTTTGCATGCATAAACAGTTCATACTATAGGCTTATTACATCAAAATAAAACCCAAAATAAAATTTAAAGTACTTAAATAACATAGAGTGTCCAACTAATAAAATTCGTGCTGGGCATGGTCACCACTAAGCTCCTGCCAACCCGGTCCATCACTGATCATCACCTGAAAAAAATATTCCCACAAGGGGTGAGTCAAATAGACTCAATGTGTACAATCAACACTAAGTCTCAATAGTTATGACATATCAAATCATACATATTCATATAGGATAAAATGATGCAATCCCGAACCCAAGCCTATATATCCATCTGCTACACATCACCCGTACCAACCGTCACTCCTTGGGGACTACTAAGTCAACCCTCCATCCGCTACACACCATCGAAGGCAGTCGCTGCAGTCGACGTGCTCATCGCCCTTATAAAATTCGTGACATAAGTCACCACATTCATATATTGTGACAGAAGTCACCACATTCTGATATTGGGGTATTAAACCACCAATTCACTTCCCCTTTACATATCACCCATATACCCATTGCATACAAAACATGCAAACATGCTTTATTTCTCATTTTTATCACTATTAACACATGTGCCATAATAGATCATAACCTACTCATAGTAGGAGTGGGAAAACGATACGAGTACTTCGTACCATCGCATGGTAACTTAGCCATATTTTTCACATTTTCTTATCACATGCATTAAATTAAAGCCGTAATCTATTAAGGTTTAGTGTGGGTACACACCGATATATTTATCGCTTTATTGAAAATCCAAAACCCGATTTAGCGCCTTAGATCTTAGTTCCTATATTCGCCATTATTGGACATATTAGCAAAACCTATTCGCTAATTAATTAAATCCAAGGACTATTGAAACCAAAACTTACCTTGTGGCGATTGGATTAAAGATCAAATCTCAAACTTTGTTATGTTCCTTCTTGTAATCGGCCAAGCACTAGATCACTTCACAGGTTAGTTTTCGACTTTTAATCGAAGTAAGAAATAAATTTAAGTTCTTAAATAGGCCTTGGCCGATTGTACATTAGGGCTTACCTTGCGATTTGAAATCCCAAATACTTGTATACCAATCGTCGATGCCTTAAATGTCCATAGTTAAATTTGGTCAATCACTAAAACCAAAATATGGCCTTAGGCCAAAAGTCACACTTCCTTACCTTGTTAACTAAATCCCAAAATCAGTCCTTGCTTCAAGTGATGTCGAAATCCCTACTAGATCACATGTTAGAATCGCCATGACCTTAAACTCATGAAAAGTGGCCTATGGTCAATACTACCTTGGCTTACCTCGAAAGAATCGAATCCCAAAAGTATCCCTTGTCTTAGGTATCTGTCGAAATCCAAAAAGACCCTTCAAGGCTTCGGCCAAAGAATTCTAAAGGGGTTAGATCCCTATATTTCAGCTAAAAGAGAGATTGAAAATCAAATAGCGGTTGATCTTACCTTTGCTGCTATAGTCGACAGCACCTATGCCTGACACCACAGAAGGTTTTGGCTTTTGAGGCTTATTGAGAAATCGGTTTCAACAAGATAGGAAGAGAAAAGTATAGGACTAAGGGAGATTCGGCAAGACTAAAGGATTCTATTTTCGGCTTTCAAAAGGGTAAGTATGGAGTTGAGGTGATAAGAAAACAAAGGAGAATAGGAGAGGAAGTGAGAAGAAATTCGGCAATGGTGAGTGATGATGGAGTTTCAGTTTTAGCAAAATAGATGAGAAAAAGAAAGAATTCTCTTCTCTCCCAATTTCGACAAAAGATGAACACTAAAATTCGGCACTTAACTCCTCTATATGACCGAAAATCAACCACCACCAAGAGCCCCACATTCGGCCACTACCTCTTCTCAAATCCTATCCCTTTTCTTACTCTTATTTTTTTCTCTTTTATCCCTTAAAAATAATCTGAAATAGATCACCCATTTATCCACCACTTAGCCGAAATTTAAAAGGAAAAACAAGCTTAATCCTTATCCATTTGAGAGTCCAATTGCCGCCCAACACTCCACCTCTCTCTTGACGCCAACATGAAAAATAAAGTCACACCTTATGCTGCCAACATGATTCAAACCTCCTTCCTTCTCCCTTGCACGAGGCCTCACATACCAAGGCCCTAAGTGGCGCCTCCAAGCCACTCTACCAAGCCCAATTTCATGTCCAAAACTCCTACAATTTTCCTTAAGGCCTCCTCATTTAGCTTCCCTTTTTAGATTTAAAATCTAATATTTCCTAAGGCACTCTCCTATTTTCTAAAGTTCCAAAATTCATACAACACATTCTTAACACACAAGGCATGTTATTTCATATTATTCAACAAAAATGCATAAGCCATAATCCAGGATATTACATACGGCCATCCAATCGGTAGATATTACGAACCCTGTGACTCTGAATCTGATCGATAACACTTTAGAATGACATGTTTTATGTTCTAATTATATATTAATTTGAATGTGACTCTACTAATTTGGGTTATTTATGGACTTTATTCTCATAGGGACTAAATTGGAGACCAATGCAAAATTGAGGGCCAAAATCGTGAAATTAAAGATAAAATGGACCAATGTGCAACAAAGGAAAAAGATGGTGCCAAAAGTGCAGGACATGGAGAGTAGAGGACCTAAATGCAAAGAAGAGACTTTGCTTTATCAAATTCTATTTTAAATTATATTAGGATAATTAATATTAGGATAATTATCTAGGATTATTTAATTTCTTTATTTATCTTTATTTATCTTTAATTAAATTGTAATTATCTTTGGGAGTTTGAGTAGAATTAGACTATCTACCTTAAGCACTATAAATAGGGATGGAGTAACTCATTTGGGGTGCATCTTTTTCTCGTATACTCCTCCCCATAATTCTTTTGTGTTTCATTTATTTTTCTTTCAATAAAAATTCCCTTTTCCATATTTTTATATTTTCCACCACAAATATGAGCCACTAAATTCCATCTAGCCGAAGGTTGCCAAATTCCCCAAAAAAAGGTTCTTGAGGCTTAGAACCCGTACTTAACTTTCTCATCCAAGTATTCATCGTTTCTCCGCATTACGGGGCTGACGCTTCCGTCCAAGTCCCTTTAAAAGTAACCCTTTCAACGTATGCAAAGGCGGCCGCTTTGTGTGTTTTGGGAGGATTGCACCGTCGGTTCATGAAGCTTCTGCGTCGAGGTTAGCAAGCCCAAGAGACAAAATGGCGTGGGATTCGCCATTGAGAAACGTTGATCTAGCGTAAATGACTCCACAAAAGCAATCGCAAGCTAGAGTCGCTCCCTAAATCCGTAAGTTTAAATTCTTGGAGTTGGTGGTCGTGGCGTCCTCTTCCACTATAACCGGCTTGCTTGGCGGAGAAGGTCATCCAAAAGCCGAAACGAGCCAAGGAGGAACAGAGACAACCGGAGGTGGAATATCTCTACATAAGAAACTTTTCTCTAAACTCTTTCTTTTTATTTTCTTCATTTTAATTCTCGTAATTTATTCTCGTAATTTCAATTCGTCTTAAATTACATTTTATTTTTTTTCCGGATCGAAAATTATTAATTACATTTTTATTTATTTTTCGAGAACGCAGTTTTCTTGGGCACGATTCGCCCAAGATCTCGAAAAATAGGCATTTGTATAATCCGATCCTCGTGGATTCGACCCTACTTTCCCTTCTTTATTATTTTCATTATTTTACGAGGAGTAGGATATATTTTGGTGCATTCAACGACGCATCAAATTTTGGCGCCGTTGTCGGGGATCGGTAACATACTAATCCTGTTTTTCTTTTCTATGACCAGATCTGCTCCAGGTATTCTTGCGTTTGATTCGAGATCGAAAAGACCGTGAAAGCTAATCGAAAAGAAACTAAGTTGAAGAAAAGCGTTCGGTGGTAGTGACTCAAGCAATCCACCACCGTAAATTAGGACCAACGACGAAGCGTAATTTAGGGTTAACGAAAACCCTACTCAAACGCTTGAAAGTAAAGCGTAAAAGTCGATCCATTTGAAGAAGTGTTCAACGCTAGGTTGACGAAAACCCTAATTTGGTACAAGAACCAATGGCTCAAACGATTCGCAACTAGTCAAGCTTCGATTTTAACAACCACCACTGTGCATTGCATATCCTACCATGGATACCAATTTTGAGTTGAAATCAGGGTTGATTCAGTTGCTGCCAACATTTCGAGGGTTATAGAATGAAAACCCCCATAAACACTTAAAGGAGTTTCATATGGTTTGTCCGAGTATGAAACCTCAAGGCGAATCGAGGATCGATTAAATTATGCTTTTCCTTTTTCCCTAGCGATTCAACTAGGGAATGGTTATTTTATTTACCTCCGGATCTATAACTACTTGGGCTGATCTATCTCGTTTGTTTCTCAACGTGTTTTTCCAAATTCAGAAGCGGTGAGCTAAGAAGGAGATCGTAGGGATTAGGCGAAAGAGGTAGAGACTCTATATGATTATTGGGAGCGGTTCAAGAAGTTGTGCAAGCTGCCCACAACACTATATAACAGAGCAATCTCTTCTCCAAAGACTTTTATGAAGGGTTGAAACCGATGGAGATGAATATGGTAGACGCTGCTAGTGGAGGAGCGTTGGTTAACATGACCCCCCAACAAGCAAGGGACTTGATTTCCACAATGGCTGCAAATTCTCGCCAGATTCGAGCCAATCTGAACCTCCCGGAAGGGTTCACCACTAACTAATTCTTCCATAGAAGATAGACTTGATAAACTTACTAATATGATGAATACTCTTCTTGCAGAAAAAACAAAAACAGCTCGGTTATGTGGAATATGTGCTACACCTGAGCACACAACTGATGCATGTCCCAGTTTGTATGATGACTCTATGGCTCACTTAGGTGCGATGGGAAATTTTCCGCCCACCACGAGGCGTCGACCCTTACTCTAATACCTACAACCCAGGATGGAGGGATCACCCTAACTTAAGTTATGGGGCCAACCCACAATATAACCAGCCTTACCAGAACCGAGTTCCACAGCAGCCACAAGATTCAGGTAATTCTCTAGAAACTTTGGTCAATAAATTAGCATTAATATGCTTGATTTTCAACGAGAAACCGAGGCATCTATAAGAGAATTGACCATATCGGTTGAGAAATTGAACTCTCAAGGAAGCGCCATCACAAATGTAACCAAACCCAAGGCAAAACGCAAATGCAAAGACTGCCAAGTGGAAAGGTCTCGGAATCGATTCCGACGTAAATCATACCCAAAAATCGCCAGAAAAACTCAAAAAGACGAACAGTCCGAACGAAACCCCATTGCCCATAATTCAACCTCCATTTCGAGCGATTCCACCATTTCGAAAAGGTAAGCAGGACAAGGAAATCCTCGAAACATTTAGGAACGTCCGAAATCAACATTCCATTGTTGGATGCCATCAAGCAAATACCAGTGCGCTAAATTTCTTAAAGAGCTTTGCACCAACAAGCGAAAGTTAACGGTAATGAAAGGGTGAATGTTGGTGAAAATGTGTCCGCAGTGTTACAACGAAAAATGCCGCAAAATGTAAGGATAGGGCATGTTTGCAATACCATGCAAAATAGGTCATTTAGGAATTAAAAGGCTATGTGTGATCTACGAGCCTCCATAAATGTAATGCCCTATTCTATTTATGAATCACTTAACGCAGTTTTTGACAAAAACAGTGTTAGCATTCAATTGCGCGATGTGTCCGTGCATCCCGAAGAGTCCTCGAGGACGTGTTGGTAAAAGTTAACGAACTTATTTTTCTGCAGATTTCTACGTGATAAAAATGGAGGAGGACAAGTTCTCGGGATCTTGGATCTCTTGTTGGGACGACCATTCCTTAGTACAATTAGTACTAAAAATGGCGTTCGGTGGAACTCTCACGATGGAGTTTGATGGGAGATCGTGAAATTTAACGTCTCGATGCCATTAGCCACCCTAGTGAAATTTTGAACGTGAATTGTGTTGATATAATTGACTCATTTGTGGAAGAAAATTTTGAATCCATTTATGATTTTAAATTTGACTTTGATAAATTTGAATCAGTTAATGAGTTGTTATCCCGGTACTAAGCTTTTACCTTCATTGTGCAGAGCGGATCCAAAATTAAAACCACCTCTCGAGCATCTCAAATTCACATTTTGGAGGATGATGAGACCATTGCCGACTTAAAAGGGATTGACCCTTGGAGGAAAATATGAAACCAATGAAAAGGCGCAAGGACAATTAAACCCAAATATGGTGGATGTGATAAAAAACGAGAAATTCCAAGCTCACACGATTAAAAAGATTTATTTTGAGCCACCGTAGAACCATTTAAGTCGTCGAGCTAATGACGTTAAACAAGCGCTTGTTGGGAGGCAACCCAATCTTTATTTTTCTTTTATTATTTATTTTTCTTTTATTATTTATTTTTATTTATTTTATTTTATTTTCTTTTCTTTTTAATTTCTTTTATTTAAATATCAATAAATTTCTCTTCTTTGCTTAGCTAAAATGGAGCGCGTTGAGGTTCGACTCGACACTTTTGGCCAGCAACTCACTGAACTCATTGCTATCCTCCGTATTCGACAGTAGCTACACGGGGAGTTTTTCTAAACCTTTCTTCTTATTTATTTATTTTGCGTCCACATTGAGGACAATGTGCTTTAAGTAGGGGGGAGGTACTCTTCATATTACTGTCATATTCTGTTGAGATTTGTGTTTGTTGCTCGAGGCTCTTTTAAGTTGTCCATTTGTTTTTTAGAACATTCTGTCGCTAATCATGCCCAAGAATTTGCCCACGACTTGCCACTGTTTGACCCACGTGCACGATTCTTGGCCACTAAGTTAATTTTGATTCTGTCTGTTTGATTTTATCTCCATTGTTTTGTTCTTATTAGGCTAAAAATAATTATGATTAATAAGTTAATTATATCTTGCTTTTCGTAAAATTGATCAAGTTTAATATCAAGTGGACACTTAATATATTTGCATGCCTAAGTTATGTTCATGACTATTAGGTGGTTACTAAAACTTATTTTTGACACTTGATTATTTCTCTTAGGTCCTCTTGAAGTTTATATTTTCGCGAAAATTGTGATTAATAAATATTTCCAAGGTTATGAGTCTGACTTAGAACGTGATGATAGAAAACCGGGTAGGGTGCTTGGGTTGTCATTCTACTTCGCGTCAAAAGGTTTTGTGACGTGACGAGTAAAACTCCGCTGACCGGAAATAAAAAAAAATTTTAGGAGTATGTTGAGCTGAGTAACCGGGGTGGGGTGCTTGGGTTGTCATCTCTCTTCACGTAAAAAGGTTCGATATATTCCGAAGTAAATAAAAAAAAAAAAAAAGAAAAAAAAGAGAAAAAAAGAAAAAGAAAAATAGTACTAATAAAATTACAGTTGGGGACTAAGGGAGGAAATAAATAGAGTGTCTTGGTAGGTTTGGTAATTTACCTAAATAGCATGAAATAATTCAAGACGATTTTAATTTTTGTTTGTGTTAATTAGAAAACTTTTTCTATTTTACTTAAAGCAAGCTTAGAAGTTCTCTTATTTTTCATATGCATTTTTGACTAATCTTTATAAAACTTTGGAGTAGAATTTCTTTCAGGATCTAATTTTCACAGTGGATAGGAACCATACTTGAGGGCAAGCATGGGCTAAGTAGGGGGGATTTGATAACACTTTAGAACGACATGTTTTTATGTTCTAATTATATATTAATTTCGAATGTGACTCTACTAATTTGGGTTATTTATGGACTTTATTCTCATAGGGACTAAATTGGAGACCAATGCAAAATTGAGGGCCAAAATCGTGAAATTAAAGATAAAAATGGACCAATGTGCAACAAAGG
Source organism: Gossypium rotundifolium (assembly GCA_025506655.1). NCBI lineage: Eukaryota > Viridiplantae > Streptophyta > Magnoliopsida > Malvales > Malvaceae > Gossypium > Gossypium rotundifolium. The sequence goes on from CP106728.1 coordinate 40,115,419, forward strand.
AAAAAGATGGTGCCAAAAGTGCAGACATGGAGAGCAAGAGGATGAAATGCAAAAAGAAGAGACTTTGCTTTATCAAATTCTATTTTAAATTATATTAGGATAATTAATATTAGGATAATTATCTAGGATTATTTAATTTCTTTATTTATCTTTATTTATCTTTAATTAAATTGTAATTATCTTTGGGAGTTTGAGTAGAATTAGACTATCTACCTTAAGCACTATAAATAGGGGATGGAGTAACTCATTTGGGGTGCATCTTTTTACATACACTCCTCCCCATAATTCTTTTGTGTTTCATTTATTTTCTTTCAATAAAATTCCCTTTTCCATATTTTATATTTTCCACCACAAATATGAGCCACTAAATTCCATCTAGCGAAGGTTGCCAAATTCCCAAAAAAGGTTCTTGAGGCTTAGAACCCGTGACTTAACTTTCTCATCCAAGTATTCATCGTTTCTCGCATTCTGGGTGGCGCTTAGTCAAGTCCCTTTAAAAGTAACCCTTTCAACGTATGCAAAGGCGGCGCTTTGTGTGTTTTGGGAGGATTGCACGTCGGTTCATGAGCTTCTTGCGTCGAGGTTAGCGAGCCCAAGAGACAAAATGGCGTGGGATTAGCCATTGAGAAGCGTTGATCTAGCGTAAATGACTCCACAAAATCAATCGCAAGCTAGAGGCTCCCCTAAATCCGTAAGTTTAAATTCTTGAGTTGGTGGTCGTGGCGTCCTCTTCCACTATAAGCGGCTTGCTTGGGCGGAGAAGGGTCATCAAAAGCGAAGACGGAGCCAAGGAGGAGCAGACAACCGGAGGTGGAATATCTCTACATAAGAAACTTTTCTCTAAACTCTTTCTTTTATTTTCTTCATTTTAATTCTCGTAATTTATTCTCGTAATTTCAATTCGTCTTAAATTACATTTTTATTTTTTTTCGGATCGAAAATTATTAATTACATTTTTATTTATTTTTCGAACGCAGGTTTTCTTGGGCACGATTACGCGGGATCTCAAAAATAGGCATTTGTATAATCCGATCCTGGATTCGACCCTACTTTCCTTCTTTGTTATTTTCATTATTTTACAGGAGTAGGATATATTTTGGTGCATTCAACGACGCATCACCGTCCACCGGTAATCCCAACTGCAATTGCACATCTTCTAGAGTGATGGTACACTCTCCGCATGGTAGATGGAAAGTGTGGGTCTCGGGTCTCCACCTCTCAATCAACACGCTGATCAAAGACGGCTCCAACTTGAAGCCCCGCCTATTGTGTTACGTGCCAAAAACCCGCTTCCATGAGTAATTCTCGATCAAGGCGATGGAGGACCATGCATGTTGCGAATATAACATTCCAACACCCGATCTCTGAGACTATTTAAAAATTATAAAATTAACAATTAATTAAAATTGCATAATTGAAAAAAAATTAAATTATATTGAAAATTAAAATTAAAACTTACCATTTTCATTTGCTCGACGAAATGTGCTTGTCGTCTAAGCAGCGTAATTCCCGACCATTGTAATCCGATAAAAATTTTAAAATTTTCCAAAAATATATATTAAAAAAATAAAAAGGGCTTTTTCAGTAAATAGTAATGGACTATTTTAAAATTTGAGAGTAAATTTCAAGGACCTTGAGAGAAAATTGAGAGAAAATTGAGAGAATATTGAGAGAATATTGAGAGAATATTGAGAAAGGATTAAAATGTGAAAAAATAAAAGGTGGGGGCTTTTATACTTTTTTTCGACTGTTAGAGCCAGCGGTCAAAAAAATATATGAATTCAGGCTAAAGCGCGCCCACAGGGACGCGTTTTGTCCACTCGGCAAAAGCGCCGCCTCGTGGGCGTTTTCTTTGAGGTGGACAAAACGTCCCTGCAACTTTAAATCAATTTCCCCAAAAGCAGCGACGTGGGCGCGTTTTTAGAAATAGCCCTTTCTGTAAATTTTCTACAAATGACCCATTTCCGTAATTTTTGAAATTTTAGAGCTTTTTTAGTAAATTACTCTTAAATTTAACCCCATAAGTATTGGTTAAAGAGTAGAGAAAAACATCTAAAGACAAAAATAATGTAGTGAAATTGGAGCTAGGGTGGGTGTGAATGGTTGATGACTGGTGGTCATGCCCATTCATTTAGCCACAAAATGTGGGGCTCTTCATTGTCGTTTTCTCACCGAAAGCCCCGTTAGACTAGCGTAAGGGTAGAAGCCCTTTGGCTTTTCTCCATATCATATAAATACTTACTTTGACCCTACGGTTTTTCCCTTTATATTTAATGTGGGTCTCTCTTCCTGCTTCTCCCTTCACAATATTTATCCACACCCATAATCCTTTGAAATATATTAATCTAATTTTAATCAACTGATTTTGTACGCATAATCTTTTTCTATTGACAGGTTTAATTTAATTGAAATAATAATTTTTTCTACAGTAGCAACAAATATTAAATATTATAAGAGAAAAATTTAATACACTGAGCTTTTAAACTTTATAATAAAAATTAAAAGACTAAAACAAATTTTACAGAAATACACTAAAATATTAAAAATATATATGATAATTTTTAAAATTATTTATAGAATAAAAATACATTATCAATCTCCTAAATATTAACTCATATTATAATGTAAGATGAAATTTAAAACAGGAAAATAAATAAACCTCACGTGGGACCCCACGTATGATCTTCTCCCTGTACACCCGTCCTGTGGCGATCACATTGTCTACACAGATGGGACCCACAAGCTTTTTAATCTACTGCTTAAAAATCGTCCTTTACACGCGTCTAATCAGTTAGCACGCTGGCTTAAGTGCGGCCCGACGGCTAAGATTCTGGTCTCCTTCCAATGAGAGGACTCGCACAAATCAATTCGAAGGGACCCAACGTGTCGAAAGGTCAATGGATCAGCCAATCGTGAACTTGTGGGGGCTTTGGACTACAATAATTTTTCTCTTCTGGATATATTCCGGAGGGCGCGCCGTTCACTCTACTGGGGTTTTATTGACACGTTTCGAACCATGGGGTGTTTTCTGAACAGGGGTAATTCTACATCGTAATTTTATGTGGTGACACCTCGTAAACGTCCACATTTTTCAGGGAAATTATAATTTTTCCCCGAAGGTTTAAGTTGTTTTGGAATTTTTGAACCCTTATTTGCAAAACTGTGTTATGTGTACGTAGGCAAGTGTGATTTATTCCAATTATATTAGAAAGAGAAAAGCAAAGCCAAAATAATTAATATTCACTAAACACATTATTGAAGACAATATTAGCATCAAAATTTATTTTATTCCCACTTTTCTTATTATATATTCATGTTTTAAACTTTAACAGGGTCATTTGTACAAGAAAGAATTGAAGACATCAAAATAAAATTATTCGTCAAAAGCAAACAAGTTATAAATTTTAAATATATATAAACATCCTACAATATTTTAGGTTTAAACACGTTGGTCCTCTCTTATGGATATATTCTCATATGAAAATTATTTTCAAAATAATTAGAATGGCTTTCATGCTTCGCATTAGATGGCGAAATAATGTTGAAAATATTTATTAATTTTCTTCTTAAGAACACTTATTCAAACTCATTACGGTAAAATAATTTTTTTTGTTGGAGTATTATTCTAAAAAAAAGTTGGCGTTTTACATTTTGATTGAAATGATTAACAATATTAACTATTTAGATTATCTAATTACATTATAAAAGTAGAAGAATCAAATTAAATAAAAATTAGTATATAGGTTAAATCTTATGTTTTAGCATAATATAGGGTCCAAACTAAAATTTTACCTTTATCACATAATGTAAAAAAAAAAAGCAAACCAAAATAAAGAAAAAAAACATGCTCCAAGTTTTTGTATTTTTTTATATTTAGAATTTAGTTCTTCTACTGTTCAAA